>LTAE01001280.1:0-41392 GCA_001647135.1 Pontederia paniculata | reverse complement strand
ATCGTAAATGTGTTCAAGAGTGTGTCATTGGAGCTTATTGGAGAGCATTGAGTAATGTGACTAAAATTCTACTCAAGAGAAAGATCAATATTGATGGCAAAGCTATCAATATTGTAAAATGACAAAGCTAAAAAACAAGAGCTAGATTTCAGATGTAAAATTTCTCATGTAACAAGAATCATATGATGTTTAAAAAAAAAGAGTAAAAAGTAAATATCAGAGTTGCGCAGCAGAAACATGGTGGACCTCATGTGTCACTTGCATCTTAAAACGATAAGATTGTTATACACAAATAAAAGTTATTAATGAAATATTAAAACAATGCTTAAGTAAAGCATGCATGGAACTTATATATATATATATAGATCTCCTATGTATTAAGAGTAGTGTAGGCTTCAAGAATTTCTTGGACCTATCGTTATTGAGAAGACTCAAACGAAGAATAAAAGAAAATAAAGAAGTCACATTGACCAAGGAAGATGTAAAAAAAACTTTGAAATTGGAGATCACGATTTATTGACAATCTCACGGACACAAGAGTCATGAGATTTGACGTGAAAAAATAATATATTTAAACATAAAAATGTCTAAAGTATCAATAACACAAAAGGAATGTTATAATTATAGAGTGTTAAGAATGATAACAAGAAATAAAAAATTATAAATCCTTATTAACATGATAATGACATGTATATTCTCATTACTATTAAAAGATATTGTCATGTGTTCAAAGAAATTGCACATATAAAGTCGATGGAAAAACATAGATGATTATAATTATCAAAATAGTAAAATGAAAATATAATAATATTTATCGATCGTAAAAATTTGAGGACGAATTTTTTATTTAAGGGGGATAGAATGTAACATCCGTAAAAAAAATAAAAAAATAAAACCGCCTCACTGTGAGGAGGGGTTTTTTGCCCCTTCTCTCATCCAATGAGAGAAGGGGAGGTGTGCTATAAAAAGGGCACACCACCCTCCCATTCCCAGTAGATCAACAGAGAGAAAAATAGGAAAATAAGTGGAGAGAAAATAAAGAGAAAGGAGGGAGAAAAGAAAAAAAAAAGAAAAGAGAAGAAAGGAGGAAGAAAGAGAGAAGAAGATGGTGGTTTCGGATGCCACCACCGTCGAGCTCGGAAAAGAAGATTGTAGAAGGACGACAGACTAATAAATGGAGGTATGTGGTAGGGATCCTTATTTATTGATTATCGAATTAATTAATATTATTAATTTAGAATTTATATTAATATTGATTTATTGGATTGATTAAGAATGAAAATAGATGTAGCACTACGGATTGCCGTATCACATTTAAGAATTAATCGTACCTTTTAATAATTAATGAAAGAACTATTGTTCATATTTAATTGTTAATAATTATTGAATCATCGTTGTTAATTGATAGTGATCATACATTGATTAATTATTTATTGATGATTATTGATTGTTAATTAATTGATGATTATTAAATGATAAATAGTTATGGTTAATCGCCTTATTGATATTGATGATAACATAAATTAGATATTTTTATAATAATCATGATTTATGATTAAATGTTATTTATTGAATAATATTATGACATGCATTGATAATTGAATTGTGCTTCTAGTGTTGATTGTAGAATTGATTGAACCACACCTAGAAACGTTATTGCATGTACAACCGTAATTAGGTTTTAAAATTGACAACAATTGATTGTGATTGTAATTGACTTATTGAAGATTGATATCTCGATGGATTGTATTGTGGGGTGCAGATCTCATCCCTGGATATTCCTAAACCATTGATCATATTGTGGGGTGCCGATCTCATCCCGAGATATTCCCAAATCATTGATCTATGTACCAGACATAGAGTATTGTGGGTACTATGTATTACCCGGCTTGGCCAGCCTTATTGACATCGAGATGATCATTGTCTTCAATACATTGATAAATGAACACATGATTAATTGATTGAATTATTGAATATTGATAAATATCATATGACATATCGAAATGAATTATTGAGGACATTATATGGGGATGACTTTAGGAAGTCACAGGAGGGACTTCCAAAAATGTCATATGATATATGATCAGGAAAATGAAATAAAAGATAAACTTCATTTGATATTGATTGTTATGAGCTATTGATCATTGATATTGACACATTGTGTACCACAGGTACTTATTGATGCTCATAACATTATTGATAATTGTAAAGATCGAACATTGATTTAGAATATGAAGTAAAAGATAAACTTCATTTATTATTGATTGATTATAAGCTATTGATCATTGATATTGATACATTATGTACCTACGGGTACTTATTGATGCTCATAACATTATTAATAGTTATAAAGATCAAACATTAATTATTGATAAGATTGAATGATAGTAATAATGACCCTCATAATGTACTAATAAGAGTTAGTACCGATAAATGATATTGATCGTGCTAGAGTAGAAGACACATCTAGCTTATTGATATTGATTCATATTGATGAACCATAGGATTGTATCATTCTAGGTTAATGAACTCATTACCATATTGTTATTGTTAAATGATAATAATTTCCATAAATTGTTAAATAAAAATGAGTACGTTGAAAGTTCTTGCAGATTATGCTAGGATAATTGACACGCCTAGTATATTATTGATATTGAAATGTACATTTATTGATATGATCTTTTGAGGCTAATATTAGGTCTCTAAAATAATCATGACAACCACATATGACTAACTGGGATGAATTTTCTCTGCATTCTTGATCCATGCAGGTAATCAAGAATAATGGATCGTGGTGGCGTTGCTCTCGACCTAAAGATTGCACATGGTATATGTATAAGTTTTGTTATTATTATTGAGTCTTATACTGATTATATTTTATTATTAACAAATTTTTGTTGATTATAATTTCATATCGTATATTGTTTATTGTCGTAGCATTCCTGGGACCACCTGACCGCGCGTTGAATATCGATTCAGCCGCGTGTCTAGGTCGGATTTTGGGGCGTTACACTCCTAGCTGTTGATAAGAAAGGAAGTTTGTTTTTTTTTAGCTTAATGTAGTAATTTTGATGGGTTTGCGATTGCTGATAATGAAATTTAACATAGTGAACCTCTTTCAATGTTTTAGTCCATAAATGTGGAAAAAAAAGTTGATATTTTTAGTTCAAAAGGGTTATATTTATAAGTTATCTTCGATACTAATGCTCAATTGGGAAATGGCAGGAGGATTTGGGGGGAATATTGGGCATGACCCATACATTTCTGTTCACCCTCAGTGCTATGCAGGTCTTGGCACTGTTTGACAGGATTGTTCTCCATGTCGAAAAGGTCTCCAATTGTATCCTTCCTAGATGAACAAATTGAAATATTTTGATGACATCTTCTTTGGCCTTTGTTCAATATGGTAATGAAAGATTCAACATGAAGACTCTCCTATTTAACTAACAGGGGGTTTCTACTTGTCTAAGGGCTCGTTTGGATTACGGGTTAGGGGTGGATGCGGAGGGTTACTAATGGATGAGTTGAGAAGGATTAGTATAACTCACGTTTGGATATTTTATTATTTGATGGTATAAAGGTTACGGAGGGTTATGCCAACCCTTAAAGCCACCATATTTTCATTCCACCGATTTGGTGGAATTGGATGGGTTAGACTTCTTATTCCGAACTTATCCTCAATCTCATTTACTATTTTAAATTATTTTTATCATTCTTTTTAATGCATGCAAACAAAGATCCTAGAGTTCTTGTACGTAGTATGTAAAATATTAATTTTTTAGTTTACAATTTATCAATACATAAGGATCATTCCTCAATTCGAAAGGGTAAAAGAGTCTTTTCAATTAAATTATGCTTTTCTATCCATCTCTTAAATTTTTATCCAAACGAAATATTGGTTATCTTATGATATTCATTATCATTTATTTTTATCCAAACATAGGTTAAAATAACCTTCCTCAACCCATAAATTTTCAACCCTTCTTAATCATCTTCAATATATTCATCATCATCCCTTCATCACTAAACATCCAAACGAAGCCTAAAGATTGTCTTCTGTGAAGTTTAGAATTTGTGTAGAAAATCTAGGTTCATTGCTTCAGGAAAGTGGAGGAGGCTTAGTAACTAGATTTTCTTTTTAAAAGAGAGATATGCGACAAGCGGATAAGTTGCATACAGGGTGAGACTATCTAAATTAGCTCATAATTTTCTTTTGTATCTGGACTGTCATGAACTACTACTTGAGTTCAAAAGCGAGTGGCTACTCATCCAGTTTAGTTATGTAATTTACCTCAAACCGCAGAACTAGGTATCTCACTGTGATTCTCTTTATTATGAAACTTTTCTGTTTACTTAATATGAGTTAGATGTGGCAAGTTTACAGAATGAAGATGGATCCTTTTCTGGTGATATATGGGGCGAGGTTGATACAAGGTATATTATCTGCTTATTCACTTCTTTGAATTCATTTCATTGACTGGTTGGCCACCCTACTAAGAACTTATATTGTAGGTTCTCTTATTGTGCAATTTGTTGTTTGTCAATTTTGCACTCTCTTGCAAAGATAAATGTAGAAAAGGCTGTTAATTATATTGTAAGCTGCAAGAACCTTAGCATTATAATACAGTGTCTCTTGATGTTAACAAAAAAATTAGTAGACTTTTGACTTAAAAGTGGTATCCACTGCCCCATTCTTGACTGATCACTTTAACATGCAGTCTTTGATTGTGTGGGTGCCCTTGCAATCACTGGTTCTCTGCACCATGTTGACAGAGATCTTCTAGGGTGGTGGCTTTGTGAGTGACAATGTAAGGATGGAGGATTGAATGGTCGACCAGAGAAGCTTGCTGATGTATGTGATTAATTCAACCAGGGCATCCACTGCTGGCCTCTGTTTGACTGAATGAAATGAGCTCTAGCCCCGCTCTTGCCTAAAAAAATTTCACAAGTTCTACATATGTTCAATGTTTGTCCAACATGTATTTCCTAATTTCATAGATATGCTACTCGTGGTGGGTTCTATCCAGCCTTATTATGATAGATAGGGTGCATTGGATCGACAAGGAAAAACTCTCCCGGTTCATCTTGAATTGTCAGGTTCGGAAGCATGTATAGAACATGCATTTTATCCATAGTTTCTCAATTACGATGACAGTTGCTTTCTCTTTTTATCCAAAATGCAGGACACAGATAAGGGTGGCATTTCCGATAGACCAGACGATGCTGTTGATATTTTCCACACATACTTCGGAGTGGCAAGTACGACGAATTAGCTTGTTTCCTGTCTGGTCCCAGTTTTCATTTACACTATTCATTTGTTATTTCCATGATGGCTAATTTGTCTGAATATTTTCCTTGTTAAAGTGGTTATGAATATTGTATGATGAAACAGGACTTTCGCTCATGGAGTATCCAGGCGTGAAGTCGATAGATCCTGCTTATGCCTTACCTGTGGATGTCGTAAATCGAATTATCTTTGGGAAGCAGTGTAGTTTGGAGCATAGAAGTTGACACCAAGTTAAAAGGAATGTACTCTAATTTGCGTCGTGTCCACAAGTTGTACCTTTGGAACACTTAGAAAGAGTGACGAACTGTTCTTCTGATTTCCTTGTATAAAATAAGTACACTGCAACGTTTGTTCTGGTTTTCTCTCATTTCATTTACGTCCAACTGCAATATCATCAATCATCTATGCCATAATTGCTTAGAAGTTTCAAATTTGACGCAGAACATGTAAACATAAATTGGCTCTGGTAACTCACGAATCTCAACTCTGGTGCAATTAACAATTGATCTGGTCACTTGGTTATCATCCATTTTGCCTTCGACAAAAATATGGCAGAGTTATAACAACCAAATTTGAACTTAAATCAATGAGCAGAAATCGTATGCCCTTGTACTTTTTAAGGAGTTCACGCTGGCTTCGAAAGCAATATGATGCTCAAGGGCAGCCAAGGATTTTCTGACCATTTTATGCTGTAAAACTATTGATGGGTCATTGGAAGGATGACCAAAAGAGATGATCAACTATTCTTCATCAGAAAGAAAAAAAAAAGGATGAGAGTAAAATGAAAAAGAAAGTGGACAGACGATAGAAAAAACTAGGTGCAATTGGTATCTAAAACATTTCTTTTGGTCGTTTAACAGACTAGATTTGTTTACGTACAATATCCAACGTTCAAGCTTCTTTCCCTTTGTTATTCTATACGCATGCCCACCAATTACAGATACCAGCCTACGAGGCTCTCACTCTGCTGCTTTCCCTTTACGCTGGTAACTGCCACCAGGAGATCCACCATTGCTGCCCATCTCCACCAGGTAGCAGATCATGGAATCCACATCATCACCAAAGATGCTGTATGCCTCAACAGCCTGCATGTAGCTGAAACCCATTGCCAGAACCATCTGGATGCTGCTAGCGAGTGACCTTTCAGGCGACAAAGCCTTTTGGTTACCACTTTGTGGCATAGACCCAGATGATCCTGTCGCTGCGAGAGTTCAAGCAAAAATTGTGATTGAAGGCTGATTGAGGATCAAGGGTTGTATTCCTGGTTTAGAGAAAATGAAAGCTTACTTGCGCCAGAAGATGATGGTTCCGCCCTAGATGTAGAAGACTCTCTGAAAGAAGGATGCTGTTTCAATTTCTCCTCTGCTAGATATTCGGCACGTGAAGCCTCAATTACCATCCGCTCTATTTCCTTCTCTGTCAGCTCCAGATCAGAGTAAAAACGCCCCTCAGCTAGAAGTGCCTGCGATCACAAATAAGTAGAAAACAAACAACCGATTGTCAAGATGCTTCAGACCAGCTACCAGAGGCCACCTCTCGAGTCCACCACATGCTCGATATGATGTTCAATAAGTAAAAGAATCACAAATAACTGATTTCAAGATCACATCAAGCAAGAGCTTTTGTGGAACATTTTTTTAAAAGAAAAGATCTGAAGTTCTCAATCTGGCATCAGGCAAGAGTTTTATTGAACATTTTAAGAAAGGCCTGAAGTTCTCAATCTGGCATTAAGCGAGCATATATTAGAGTATAGCATGATCTAAAACCCTAATGGTATCAGGAAATGATAACAGTACAGAAAATCAAAATATGCATAAACCTCTTACAAATAGTACTATGTTAAAGTTTAAGAACACAAATATACATATGACTGCAGTCTAAGCCATGAATCACATGTAGGGCAGGCAATAAATGAGCAACAAAATTTTTTTTGTATGAAACACTGTTTAAGTTATTGCAACAAAAATGATGACCGATAAACCTAATAATTGAAATTAAGATAATAACGAGGAATCTCTAATTTGATAAAAACTTAATGCAT
Organism: Pontederia paniculata; assembly: GCA_001647135.1. NCBI lineage: Eukaryota > Viridiplantae > Streptophyta > Magnoliopsida > Commelinales > Pontederiaceae > Pontederia > Pontederia paniculata. The sequence goes on along the minus strand of LTAE01001280.1, from coordinate 34,064 downwards.
GGTCTATGAACTCTTGAAATGAGTTCGGAAGTGCTACATTCAAGTCCTTCAGGGTGGCAATGTAGCTTAAGGCTGACAGGTTTATCATGAGTTATACTGATAATATGGTACATACGATAATGTCCTTTTAAGCTGTGTATGTCTGCTTACATTGTAGTTCTTTTGTTCTGACATTCGGTTTTTTTAACTAAAGTTACAAGTAATTTTAGTTAATCTATGTGACTTACATGTAAGCCGACTCGTAGAATTGGTGGACACCGCGTGTCCACCGTATGTTTACCTTACCTCAAACCCTAAATCCAAGCAATCACATCTTCTTACAATCGTTGTACCTGCCGTTCACTGCTGCTGCAGCCGCTGCTTGTGTTTGCTGCGGCTGCTAGACTGGTTGTGTTCGCTGCTGCAGCCACTACCCAAGTTGATGGCTGTTTGTTGTCATCGATGATGCTCTCATCTCTCTCCCTCCTCTTCACTCAAGAGTTCATCTTCTGTTGGCGTGCTCACGAGTTCTGCTGCTCTGCGCTCATGACCAGATGAGGAGGCCGCCGACGCTGCTCTCATGTGAGGGGAGCAATTTATTTCCACTAATTTTTAGTAGGCATTGCTCAACTAGAAGATTATTAATTGTTATTTATGATTTATGAATGAGATACAATTATTCGAATCTTGCTTATTTATTATTTCAAATATATTGACATTTTTTTACTGCCTTTTTATTTCCATATTATTTAATTTGGTAGAATTGTCCATTACGTGTTACGAATCTACGCTTTATGTGTTTGTCCGGCCTTTCCCGTCGACTCTGATTTACGAGTTTGACAACCTTGGATGTGCATGTGTGAATAACAATGAAGTTGTTGAGGTGGGGAAAGACTTGCAAAACATGACCCTTTTCTCTAGACAAAAGCAATGTTTAGTATTGGGGAGTGGGAGTCATCTTTGATTGCATCTTACTAACTTGTATGAACTCATGACCATCATAAGATTAAATTTGGATGCCTCTCAAAATGAAAGAATTTGTATTCTCCTCGAGAAAAAAAAGAAGAAAGAAAGAAACGTCTGAATATAAAAAGCTAATTGCAAAGAAATATGGAGAGAAATACTTGCATTATCAATCTGTTGATCTTGCTGAGCTTTGATGGCTGCTTTCACCTGGTCCTTATCAATGTTTCTCTGGTTAAAAGAAAATGGCACAAAGGAGACGCCGATTAGGTGAAAATGAGAAAAAAAAAACAATATGAACAAATATCATCAGTCATCAATAGCAAGGTCTACACAAATATAGCACTTCTCAAACCCTACATCTAGTATTTTGAAATCAGTGAAGCTCCCTCTAGTATTTGTTAAGCCAAATATCCAGTTATCAGTACAGGTTTTGTACACATACCCCCCGAAGACTACTAAACCCGAGACCTGCACCAACTGTCACTCGACGTGGATCGACAAGTGAGTTATAATGATTTCCATGGTGGTAACTTAACCGAATTGGTGGTGTATCGGTCACATAATTTCCTTGAAAAATGTTAATAGGTTCTGCAATAAAAGGATAAAACTTGATTATTTGTGATAGGCAGGCCAAAGCTGACTGAAAACATCCAATTATAAAAGAATGTTACCTGTGCTGTAAGAATATATATGAATAGGGCGATTATACATCTCTGCGAAAGCTTGAATCTCGATATTGTTTCCATAAACCTGTTATAACAATACTAAGTTCAAGTTTCCAACTCAGTGAAACAAAACATCGAGTGAACTCAAATGACAAACAAGGCAATTTCAGCATGCAATTCAAATTCCAGTAGAACACCAAAAGAAAAGATTATATAATCCACAATGTTTTTGAGGTACATTCGACAATTTATACCCATATAATCCATAAACTCTTTATTATTTTATTTCAAAAATGAACTCTACACTTTGGCAAAGTACCTCTTTTAACAGGTAAGACGTGAACACAGGTTTAGCAATAGGATTCTTCATTTTTCAGACAAATCATATTATTTGTCAGAGATCACAAACTTGAATCATATTCAATACCAACACTGACTTTGAGCTGGTATCTGCTTGGCTCGGCTTAAATTGTCATTCCTTTTAACTTGCATGTAACACTAGTTTATCTCAGACTTTGGACCACTGACCACCATATTTTTTTGAAAAGTCAATGACCTATATATTCTTTGGGCATCAAAGTTGGACACTGAAATCAAACATTACTTGTACCATAAAAAGTTCAAGACAATGGTAAGATCATTCATCTTTCCCCTTCTTGAACTTTTCCAACGTTAGTGTCATTATGCTGTTCAATCTTTTTTTATTTTTTTGATAAAAGTGAGGATGGCACGAAGGTTTTGGTTGCCATCCAGTTTGTATTAAAACTACTCACAAGTAAATGGTGATAAAATCAATGATTTGAAGATGCTGAGGTCACTTGTTGACTCATTTTAACTCTCACTTTGAACTTAAAATGATGAAAGAGCACATAACATCCAGCACAAAAGCACTCCAACCACGAACTTGATGAATGTGTTATATATGTCATTTTTGGTTCTGTTTTTATAATTTGCTTCCAATCTCCTATTGCATATTTGCATACAATATACTTGTATGCTTCAATAATAGCCCCAATATCCAGTAAGAATTACAGAAAATAAATTGTTTGAACCATGCACCTTGTCCCGCCTTTTCCTCCTACAGTAGGATGTGAAGCCTTCAGTTATGAATTCTGAAAAGTGATCCCTCTCCCTTTCCTGAGAGTAAAAGAATGTCAATATTCTCCCACAAAATATAAGAAAGAATGTCAACCTTACCAACTAAAACATACACTCTACCAAACACGACACTTTGTATTTCCCTTCTAGAGAGTAAACTACAGGCTTTTAGTAAAAATTCTAAGGAATGTTGGACCACTGCTGAACAGAAAAATTCTAGTAACCGACAATGTTTTTCTGTAGATTAATTAACAGAAGGTTAACATATGACCATTGTAGCAGTTAAGTGTCATTAACTACTGGTTCTTACCACATCATATTAACCTCTATATTTCATCCATTCAGTAACAACTTCAATTCACAGTTTTCTTCTTATAAATAAAATCCTAATACTAGTACAACAGTTGATCATACAGATAAAGGATCTTATTGAACAGATTGTCGCATCCTTAACTTCAAAAACATTACAGTATATACTCCACTTTTCTTTGTGACTACACTTGTAGAATTACCGATTAAGTGGATGGCTACATCATTCCATATTAAAAAAAAAAAAAAAAAGAATACCATCATCACTGCTATAGAAGTATATACCAATGGACTAAAACAGGATGTCCACAAACGATAGACATCCTTTTCAGTTTCAGGAAAAAAGAAAAAGAATACCAATTAAGAAAAGTTCATTTTTAATGGAGTTAAGAAATTGAACTATAGAAGACCAATGCAGATTATTACAAGGTAATATATGTAGAGGACCAATTATTGATGTTAGATCTCTTAGCAATTAACATCTATACAATACAAAGCAAGATAAGGTACACTACAACCATCTAGCATAAACTATAAATCTTCCAACTCCTCTTTTTCAAATTGACTTTGCACAAAAAACAGGATATATTGGGTACAATATTGAAAATACTTAGTACGTAAACTTCTGATACTTCACAGATATTGACCACAACCGTATCTAAATATTTAAATTGAAGCTGCCACTAAATCAGCCTTAGGTTCTTAAAGCATCTCAAATTTAAGCTTGTTGGTTCAAATAGTCCTTAAAAGAAACATATCGACCTAATAACCTGTTAAGAATATTATCATGTTTTCATGTTCTCTGCAACATCTTTACATATCTCAATAGAAAGAATTGATTCTTCTTCGAAAGAAGACATTGGTTCTGGCCTATTGCTTGGTGGAACATTAATGTAGTTATATTTATATAGATACGCATACCATATAGTCAATGCACATCTGCCTAGTCACATCATATGCTTCTGGATCACCATATACTTGATCAGCAACAGCACGAAACAGGCAATTTCCATCCCCCAGCATTCGTTTGACTTCAAATCCCTTTACTCGTCGTATCTCAGTTTCAAATAGGCGCTCCTGCTCCTGGAAAGGAAATAAATGTCTTATTTGATAGGGTAATTTGATATATCAATATCAGAAAAGGTGATTACAAGGCCCAACCCATTTCACCTAGCATGGTCTTTAGAGATGAGGAAATGTATCAATTAAAAAGTTAAAACAATACTTAAAATTAGTGTAGAACTCATGCCACATGATTGTTCTTTTCAATCAATACGAGTATAAGCATCTGCTAATATGTCCAGTGATATATACAATTAGCCCAGCATGCTGTGAACCATAAAAGAGATAGGTTGTAACCGAAAGCAGAGACATCACCTTTCATTTTTAGCGAGACACTATCTTTTGAATTTTTCAACAATTACATCAATCTTAATAGCATCTTGAAAGACCCCAAGTTGATATGTAAAAAGTAAAAAAAAAATATGGATTTTCTAGGGGGAAGAAACATAGATAAATTCAATGCCAATATGCAAAAAGTTTGACAATATGGATTAATCTTATGTTAACATCTGATTTGTTAACCAAAAACTGACATAAGATATCTTACTGCATCATGGTAGGATGATACATAACAATGGCTTTGCTCATCTCCACTGTTGTATCCTTCACCTTCGCCATATGATCTGGGAGAAGAAGGTCTAGAATCTGATGATGGCCGTGATGAGATAATAGGCCAACCTGATTGCTTTCTTGAAGAACCTATCCTCACAGCATTTGGAGACCCCAAACTCATTCTCCTGGGACTAGAATTTGCTGTAGATGGCTTTGGAGGCGGAACAGGAGGCGGCGGAGGGCAAGAACCTCCAGTAACAATCTGAGATGAGATGATACCAGAGCTCAAAGAACATTCTTCTTTAAACTGCAGTTCAATCGACCCAGTTATATCTTCGATTACTGCTGCAGACTCCAAGATATTATCATCTGAAGTCTTCTCCTTATTTGAAGATTCAATTGGCACACCATCAGCTTTTACCCCATGGGATGTTCCAGCCCCAGCATCATCATTCCTTGTGAGCTTCTCATCAGCATTCTCTGATGGTTCAGCGAGGGCATCGATTATCGGTTGTTCGTCGATGACCTCCTTTTCATGTTCATCTGACTTCGAGCTTGAGGGAATCTGAGGGGCAGAAGACTGCGGAACTGAGCTCGAGGGAGGGCGACTCGCCCCCGAGGAAGATCCTCCGGGAGGGCCACGCGGTACGAAGATCCGAGTCATCTTCGCCTATAAAACCAACTTTGATGCCGTCTTGTCTTCCCTTCCTTCAGCTCACAATCACCTCGATTCCCTAAGTCCAATCAGTAACTCCTCAAACGTTCCAAGCCCCAGCCATCTCTTTATCTCTAGTCCTAACCTTGGGCGCAAAGAAACCAATCCCACAGCCGATCAATTCCTTGCTCCCCAGCGCGCTCTCCACCTCGCCACAAACCAATCTCTGCATTCCCCTAGCAACTCTCATCAGTCCAAAAACCCTTCTTTTGTTTATTTTCGTTTGCGTACTCAGAAAACCACCGGCAAAGTAGTCCTTACCCGAATGCTCCAGCAATCACAGGGCAGTTCTCCCGACCAAATTCGCCTGCCAAAAACCCTACCGCCATAAATAAATACTCGGCAATAACCCGAAAAAAGAACGATCATTTTCCCAAATTGAAGCATCAGAACACTACATCGAGATCTTCGCAAAATCGAACTAAGAAATCCGCGAAAAAACGCAAATGCTTGTAGAAGATAATGGAGAATCGAAGAAGCCACTTACCTTATCATGCAAGAAACTGAACCAAGAAACGAATCAATCGAATCCGAAGGGGTGACGATGAAGGCTTCTTGGCGGAGAGATGGAGTGTGTAAAGATCGTCGACTCGAGGAGGAGGAGGAGGACGAGGACGAGGACGAGGACGACGACGACGACGAACGGGCCAAAAGCGGCCGCGCCGAGGGCGTTTATTTTATACGGCGGGCGGATGAGGACCGGCGAGGCGTAACCGGTACGTGTCAGTGGCCGGTGGCTCAATGGGCGTGGGAGAAGTCGCACGTGGGAATCACGTGACCTTCCGTAAAGTTGTCAAGATGGATTTCTTTTTATTAATCATAGTAAACAAATTGCAAATTTGAAGAATTAGTTTTGTAAAATATATGTATATATATATAATAGATTTAATGATGGTGTACCCGGGTACATTATGTATCCTGCCTAATAAATCGTTGGATTTGAAATCTACGGTTGAAAAAATAAATGAAAAATAAAAATTTTAAACAAAATCTACAGTAAATTTCTACCGTAGATCTCAAATCTAACGATTTATTAGGTACACTATTATTAAATTCATATATAATTGTATGAGTTATATTGTAAAATCATAATATAATTAATTGTGTGAAAATCGTAAAAAAACTTGAGTACAGGTAGAGTTGTAAGATATACTGACCATTTGAACTTCGACTATATCACTTGAGTCCCAAACTTTACATGTGTATATATATATTTTTATATTATTTATCATTCATCTAAAAAATAGTTTGAATTTTATAAAAATAATTGGAGCATGAGATGAGTGTTGTGTGACAAGAGAGTGTGATGTGAATGAAACCAACTTTAACTTATATATATATATATATATATATATATAAACAATTAAATTAATTTAAAGAAAATATGTTTTTAAAGTTATTTTTTTGGGTTATACTAGTTTTGAATATTGGTGGATTTAAATAAAAAATTGATGCAAATAAAAGAAAAGAGTTATTGTTTATACCAAAAATTAATAACGACTAGTTAAAAATGATTTTTTTATAATTTAATTTGCCCATTTTTTCGCACTTGCGGCTTGGCGCCGAATGATGGATGTACGGAGTGAGGAGGAAGTGCGCTCACTAATTTATACTTGCTTCTCCCTTTGGATGGTTCAGTGGCCTACACGTCCTTGTCTAATTTGGACAATAGTGAGCATGTTGTGTATAAGAGGGGATGGTACCTTGCATCATCCATCAGCATGGAATGGAATATAGAAAGCTCTGACACAACTAAAGGACAATGTCACAGTAGCATGGAATCCACAACTTCACATTAATAAAATCATAATTAATCTTAAATGGAAACTGTAATTTCGAATAAAGTATTAAGTGTGATATATTGGATGGGATGAGATTGAGTTTAAGAATAAATTTGATTCGAGTTAAAAAAAAACTAATATGGATTGGGTCCAATCAGGTTACAAATAAAAAATCTGATCCGGCAAATTTTGAGTTGAACTGAGCTTCTTTCTTTTAAGTAAGACCTTTTCATATATTTGCACATTTCTAACTAACAATAATATTTTAAACTAAAACAAGTATAAATTAAAGTAATGATAAACATATCATATTTATTTAATAAAACAATTGCTTTGGTCGGTCCAGATTACTAGTGGATACGAACTCCAAATGGAAAGGTTTTGGAAGTTAGTAATTCGGATTGAAGTCATCGGAGTTTTATTTTCATCAGCTAAGATTTTCTTGTTTGACAAGCACATAAAATATAGGAAACATTTTCCTAATTACATTTATAACAATTAATCGCTCATATGCATGTCATATTTGTAATGCGTAATACCAAAAGTTTTTACTATATTCAAAAAGAAAGAAAATGACTCACTTCTATAATAAAGGGAAAATGGTAGCGGCAGTATCAAAGTTTATATTAATTAGCTCAAACCAAAACCTGATATAACGGACAGGGTCATACCACCCACTTTCACACGCTAAAACTCAAGATGCTGATTCTTTTCGTACATATGTCACATAATGTAAACAAGAAAACTGTAATCAAGTAACTAAACACGCCCTGCACAACTGGAGATGCACGAACAGGTACCATAAGTTAAACTGACTGAAGGATCCAATATCCGTGTCTACGCTCGAGAACAACTACATATGAGAATTTAAATCCTCAGCATAGAACGACAAGGTGAAGATACTGTAATATAATTAGATGAAGTATAAATCCCGAGTAGGAATCCATGCACATGTTACACTACCACATGAGATAACTCTACAAGAAGAAAGCAGAAAAAAATGATCTGCTATTTTACTCACATTATAGACACGTAAAAGTGATACAAAGATTTAGCCTTGTGCGCCAGGACAATGCCGAGTAATCTCAAGGAAAAATAACATTGTGAGGGGCTTAAGTTAATTTTGTCTGTGCAATTCTAACGACCCAATGTCCAACCTTTCTCTGCAAGGACATCGCGAACCCGTGCTGCTGCTTCAGCAGTATCATTGAGTGGTGGATAGCTCCAACTATCCGAAATCTGTGCATTTAGAGAATTCAATATCAACTTAGTTGCTTTTGGAACTCAGATGTTAATAGCGTAAAGGAATGCATATAGTTGAAGTCGAAATTATTGTGCGGCTAATCTTAATACTCATCAGTACCAAAAAATTTTAGTAATGCATCAATCATGTGACACTAAGTTTTCATAGCAAGAAAGATTGCATGAGCAAGACTAATTCAAGGTTCTCCCATCACCACTCACCTACTTCATAGTAATAGCATATCACATTTGAAGAAAAACTGGACAACTAAAGAGTGGTTAGAACTTACATCCTCCAATCCTGTAAATGGCCGAACCACGCCTCTCTCACGCAGGGATTTGTGAAATGCTGAGAATTTCCACCTACAACGCTCGCTTCCAATTACATAAACAGGTTTCCTGCAAAATGTTCACACAAACAGCAAAAGATTAACACCTGAACCTATGATAATATGAGCAGCTTTAAAACATACCCTGTACTGCATGCCTCACTCCGCATACTAACTGAGTCTGCAGTTATGACAAATGCATCAGCCCACGCAAGATGACCCATGTGTGGGTTTGGACCTGAAAATTATCATGCAAAATATCTGTTAGAAAAAGTTACTCAAAAAAGGTGATAGCAAGGGGCATATATCCAAAAATGGAAGTAACCATCATCCATAGCTAGCATTAGATTAAAGCTTCGCAGAGTTGATTTAAGTGCAGCATGTAAACAATACCTTCACCATCCCAAATATATATCTTTGGATGATCACCAAGTTCTCGCACTATAACCTCAGAAACCTGCCAACATTTGAAGTATTTCAACACGATCATAGCCCACGAGGAAATAGAAAGAATTCAATTTCTTCATTCCAATTACTTTCTTTGGAGTCCTTCTTGAAAAGGAAATTCTAACACTTCCACAGCTCATTAGCACATTCTGCAGTGAACCAACTAATTGTGTGGCAAGATCCCCACCATATCTACAATGTCCTGCAAACAAACAAACAAATAAAGATAACTAAGATTTATGACAAGAAAATAATATTATTCATATGCAACCACTTCAAAAAAAGGTTTCTGACTGAACTACAATGCTCAGGAACCACCCTAAGCAAGTTTAGTCACGAAACTTAGACAAGCACACAATATTTTTTGTACAATGTACCTTTGAAATGTTAGAAACCATAACAGAAAGTGAAATATAAAGAAAGGGAAGTGCAAAATCTACATATTTCTATGTGATATTACACTTGTATTGACACATCAGAATTTATATCTATATTGTAAGCAAATTTAATCCATGACAATGAAAATGTTTCAGCTCAGGACAATGAGTTTGAATTATATTAGACTTCATTGTGATGTTCACTAACATGCATGGCATGATAAGTACTTCTTGTTTATGGATTCTCCACTCTTAAAACATGATAGTGCCACTGGAGATATTTCATAGGCACATTATGTTTCTGTGACAAGTTAAACTAAGCCTCAAGCCTAAACTGTTTGGTATTGACTCATGGATATTTCCTTGGCACCTTTCTAAGTTAAGTAAACCAACCATACTGATGCAGATAGGTTAAGAGGCAAGAGGACTTGGGTTCAATTGAGTTGTATTAAGTGTTTCCAACATTGAATGATCTACACATTATAACCTTGTTTTACTTTCCATTTTATAATTACTCCACTCCAGATCGAATCAGTTGTTCGGTCCTTTAGGGCATTCTTATTTAGGGAAACTATTTGCATTTTACTAGTAACTGCTCAAGTGTCGTTCAATGGTCTATGAGACGGAAAATAGATTGCAAATCAATTAATTTGTCAGATTATAATTGTTCCTAACGCAGATTAGAGTCTCAAATACATTGAAAATTTGATGTAAAGAAAACAAATTCTAATTTGACCAGATAAATGAAATTACTTGTAGGCCCTCCAATGTTTACAACAAGTATTGGTTTTCGAAGAGGGGCTAATTCATTAAGCCAGGCATCAGCAGCGCTTCGCAATGCAGCAGAATCAGCCTGATGTAATGCCCCAAGAGTAAGGACCTGAAATTAAAATGTAGTAGAACTTATAAATAGGATAGCATACAAAGAAACGTTTATTCCTGGCCCACATGTACACAATTCAATATTTCAAAGGGGCATTCATGCAATAATTGTGGTTGCAACATACCACGTTCCTACTAGGTGGTTCTTGGGGAGTTACCCATCGTCGCAAAATTCGAGGGATCTCTTGTTGCCCACTTGCAGTTAGTGAATAGTAATCATGACGAGGAGTCACTACCAAATCGAACCTTTCAAGGCGTGATCTTGGATGTTGTATCTGAAAACAAATACAACACACAGATAAGGCATTATAATTCACAACTGCAATTTGTATGAAGCTACTCCGAATCCCAGACCTGAATAACAAAAACTTTGTCCGCAGCTAGCCGTCTTATTGAACTAGCTATTGAAATAGTATCTCGACCAGAAGCAACAATCAAAAGGGGGCCTTCTCTGAAATAAAATCATCATATGATCCACAGTTCAGGACAAGTAAAGGAGACTAGAATATGAGACATCAGATTTTTTTCTTTTCATTATTTCTTAAAAAAGTCATTCATCCTACACGTGGTAAAATGCCTTTGGAACGAACATGTACTAGGGTTAACAACACGCACTGAGGTTCATGCCTATGCCAAAACAGGTAAATAGCATCTTCTAAAAAAACAGGTAATAACAAGAACTCTGCCATTTGCAAACTCAAGCATTAGTCTCAACACTTTAAACTATAGAGGGAACAAGAGGCCCTAAGAATATAACATTGAGACCAGAATATAATACTCTAAATGGATAGCCTCTTCTTCAAAAGAGAGATTGTAACATTGTAAACTTGAAAACTGAATCCAAGAAAAGGAAATTAGCAAAAGCCATTTCAATGATTATTAATTCAAATAACAACACTATACATGTGCGCAGAACTTCAGAGAATATGAAGAGTCTCGTGATCATGGATAGAATGAATATAAAAATTTCAGAAAATAACAGAGAAGATCTGCACAGGTGATCCTTGGCATGATGGCTAAGTTACTCCTTTTGGTGACTAAGACCTCGAAAAAGCATAAGGCTACATACATATACACTCTCCCTACTCTGCTATGCAGAGACTGCTTACAGCATTGGATTTATCTTTTTTTTTCAGTAAAAGGATAAGACTCCTGACCATGGTTGCACTTAGTTATAAACACCACGAACAAAAAAGAATCCAAATAAAATGTGCACAAAAGTTGTGGGCATTTTAAAGGAAAATTGTCTTACTTCTCAAACGTTTCATGAGCAAGAGCTGCAATCTTTTTGGGATCAGCTTCTAAAATGAATGATAAGCCAGAAAGTCCACCATTCTGAGCAGGAAATGGCGCCAACTTTTTCCCTCGGAGCATCATGGAAAAGCTTGAATTGCCAAACATGCGTCTGATCATAGCGTCCAATGCTTTGTGAAAAGAGACAGGCAGCCATCGGAGCCACTCATTCACTCCGCCTTGTGGCCTTGTAACACGCTGCAGGTTCATCCAAAATGTTAGTAGTCATTTCAGAAACCATATACCAGAGAAGTCTTATTGACAAGCAAAAGAAAATAAACAAAAGATCAGAGAAAGAGCAAACGATAATTGAATAATAAAACACTATTAACCCGTGACTGGAAACTTCTACAAAAAATGTAGATGCCTCTCCACTATATTGGAGTATCCAAGTTAAAGAAGATCTAGTACTACACAGAATTTGTCTAGAAGGAGATAGCAGAAATTTCTCAAAAAGGTGTAATGACACAATAGCTCAAGAACCCTGAAGGTTCAACGAACACATAAGATGATATGTTATCACTTCATCATAAAAGTAATAGAAACTCTAAATGGGAAAATCGGATTCAACCCCATGAGTCGATATTGCTACCATAAGATGTTTTTTTCTTTTTGGGGAAAAGGTGCTAAGTGAAAAATTAATAGGAACTGTAGATGGAACATTGAATTTGACGCATCTTTTATTGCCCAAGTGACTTATTTACAGGGCTTCTAGCATTAGACTAATTCGGTCGAGAATGTAAAGTATTACACAGTTTAACCTTCCTTCTAACGGTGTCTTTGGAGCTTGAAGTTGGGATTATTAGCTCTGTCATCTCAACCCATAACTCAGCCCTTATTAACTTTATCTCCCACATTTTTTGAAGTGTAAATGGTTATGCCTAATAGAAAGAGATAAAAGATGAATGTTAAGCAATAATTGTTACTTGTTAGAATTGATGCTAAGCAATCTAAGGGCGAATCAATTCATTCTGTTGAGCCAATATAACAACATGATATCATGTTCTGCAACACAATCCCTCAGCAAACCATACATGCAAACTTGATGAGTAAATAGAAAAATGCATGACAGAGTTAGTGGCAATGTAAACAATTTCTTTGTACCAAAATTACTAAAACCAAATATCGATTCACATGAAACAGCAATTGGACGACTCACGTATAGGTTATATTTGCCGGCGAGACCGAGCGCGCGAACCAAGCCCAGACTCTGGTTCTCGGCGCCGGGGAAGCCGTTCCCGATGACGACTGCTCGCCGGACGACGTTGATTCGGCCCTCGAAGATCTCCGGCATGCCCGAGGAGCCACTGGGCGGCTCCGGGAGCCTGATGGGGCGCATCTCCGACCACCAATCCGATCCCTAGAGGTTGCCGGAACGTTGTTTAGATCTTTATTTCTTATCTCACGAGGTTTCTAGGGTTCATTTGGCTTCACCACAACGTCGTCTGCTCGATGTCTTTCCAAAGGTTTCCGTCGTCGCTTGCGAGGAAGCGGCAGCGGTTTAGAATTTGGTAAAATTATTGAAGGTTGTCGATATCTCAACTTTTTACGATTTATATTTATATTTTCTTATATTGATCACACACATATTTTTTATGATATTTATAAAATCTTCTACAAAATTTTATGACTATATTACAACTCTCTCATAATTTTAATTACAATCTCGAGAAATATATATATATATATATATATATACATATATCTTATTAATTAATGCGTCGACTTTCAGAATCTGTAATTCCTTTCCATACACTCAATTTAAAAAAATAATGAATGATTTGTTAACATGAATTACAAGAGCATATAATATAATATAATATAATATAATATAATATTGATATTATTGGTAATGATATGAACAATAAATATAGTAGTAATAAATATTATATTTAAGAAAAAACACTGGTAATAGTTATAATTATTAGAGGTTATTTGGTTGATAGATAAGGAGTAAAATATGAAGTTATTTCATCTTATTTTATCAAATTCTCGTTAAATTAATAAGGATAAATTTGACATTTTAAAAAATTTCTTATGAAAAGTAAATTTTAAAAAATAAATTATTTCATTAAATTAGTAAAAATTTATCCTTTTTAATACGAATAAAATAACTACATTTTATTCTATCTTATTCTACTCTTCAACATCACTTAGAAAAATAGAATTGCTTTGTTTCATTTTAAATACTTTATGCATTCATTAATATCATAAATAAAGAATACAACATTATCTATAGAAGTAGAGTAGCAGTTCGACATTGTATATTATATATTTATATGCATCGGTTGACGTCACCATTACTCGTATTTATGTGCATGACAATCGGCAAATCATTCTAATGTTACGCATGTCAATTAACAAATTTGATCATATTATTTAATTATTGTGATCATAAAAGTCATGTTCAAATTGATTACTTAATAATTCAATTCATTGATTTATTTATGAGTTAATTAATGTGTTCGATTTATTATGATCTTAATTTAATTAGACGGAGAAAATATATATTTTTACTATAAAAGTAGACCCACTAATCTGATAAAAAAATAAATTAAAATAAATGAGTAAACTACATACTAGGTTTATATCATATAACCTTCAAATCTTATTATAAAATTATTTATCAAGCATTTAAACTAAAAGTTTGGTTAACTCAAAACCTTATCTACTATTCAAAATATTATATTTTTTACTTATCAAACAATGCACAAAAATAAAAGTTTCATTTGAAACAGCTTCTTGTCATGCAATTTTACCACCGCTCAATGACCATCGTCATAACTCATAACTAAACACGTTAATCTTGATTATTAAGATTATTCAAAGTAATAATCTCATAGAAGGGATGAATTACGTTTACGCAGAGCGTACTCACATATAATGTAGGGGACCTCGACTTCTCGCCAACTTTTCGATATATAGAATATATATATACACGTATATATTAGTAGTTATAATTAATAAATTAAATAGATATTAATAAATTATCATAATTGATATATAATTTTTACCTAACATCTAAAAGTTTAGGATTCAACTTTTGATTCCTCCTATTTTTTTTTTTAATTTATTGTTATATATTTTGACTCCCTAACTTTTCTTAAAAATATATTTTTTTTAGAAAAAATAATAAATACTAAGAAAGTTATTATTTTAAAAACTAGCTTAAATTTTGTATCTTAATAATTCATTAAGCCCACACAAACGAGCGGGTAGTCCGAGCCGGACCGGAACAAACCACAACACGGTTCGTATTTAAACCGAACCTTCCCAGAGAGAAACTAGAGAAAAATCAAGAACCAGAAAAGAACCCAAAAGAAAAGTGCGCAAAAGGGGCGGCAGCGAAGACGACGACAGAGACTGCGGCGGCAATGGCGACGACCGGAGCTGTTCGATGCCAGAGGATTAGCTGCGACGCCATGTTCACTGAGGACAACAACTCCGAAGGATCCTGCCGCTATCACGATTCTGTAAAAAAATCCCTCTTTTTTTCCCATTAGATCGTCCTTTCTGAATTCATTTGACCCATGAATCGTTTTGGTTCGCTGCCGTAGATAGGGCAATCTTTTGGTGTCCTTCTTGTTTGTCATTTTACTGTATCCGTTGCTTCTTTCATGGCAAATTCTCTCAATAGTGCCATAAAATTGTGCACTTAATAGCAGTGTATCATGTTTACAGGGTGGGACAAGCAAATGGGCTTTCATGAGATTCGTAAGAGTAATGATTAAGGTTGAATTGAGGATGTACTGGTTAGGGTTAAATGTGTATCACCTTTTAGATTTAAGCAAATGAGCTTTTGCTTGAAACAAGAGCTAAAGCCTGAAGCGAATCAATATGGCTTGCACATTGAATTCTCATTTTGCATAAAAATATCATAAAGAGATATAGACATCATAATACAGAATTTAATAGAAAAAGAGGGAAACATTCTGTAGCAGATGACAGTAGTTTTAACAATGAATATGTCGGATCATCTTAGCAAAACCTCTTGATGTTTAATATGTCGTATATATCTATGTCATGTTTCAAGATAACAAGATTTGTCAGTGAAGCTGATCTGATTTTGTTTACACCTTCTTGGTGCATCCAGTTGGCATATGAAAGTCAGATTGCCCCTAAGTTTCTGTAGCCATGTTGGTGACTTGGACAAGAGACATTTGCCTGCTAGCGAATGATTTGGTAATCACAAATAGTCGACTAATCTTAAGATGACAAGTGACAACTGCCCCTGTGGTCTGATCTAGTAGATACTATAATTAGACAGACAATTATGGGGATGTAGACATAGAAATCTTCTTCTCATAGCTAGATATGTTAGGAAAATCTATATGTGTTAGCAAAGATAGCACATTTTTCTCTATCTCTCGTTCGATTCACATTTCAAGAGTTTTTTTAGTTCACAATTGGCGAACATGCATTTTTTTAATTATCCTAATGCCTTCAAGTTATTTGGTCTTAACTAAGGTCTATATTCTGCATATGGTGAACCTAGATATCTATGAATGTTTAATGTTGGTGAAGATCAGCCAATGCTAGAAGATATGCACATGATAGAACATCTAAGACATGCCAAAGAAATATATGCATAGTTTGGAATCTACATACAGGTGTAGGAGGTTTTAATTAATTCTTTTGCCTTCTTTACAATATAGGCAAAAGAGTGTATGATTCCGTTTATGCTTTCTTATCCTTTATCCCTCTGAGTTCAGGTTTCATCAAAGTGTTCTCCGCTTGTGGCATTTTTAGGTTGTTTATAATTACCTCTAACCAGTTCCCATCCCATGGGGCTTTCTATTAAATGGAATGTCATTATTTTGTATTAGCAAACCTTTGGAGGAACCAATCCTCGAAACCCATCAGTTTCCAGAATGCACTCAAGTTTTTGAGACATGGCATCAATATAGCATAAAATCCCAATTGTCCTGATACTCAAGACCATCAGGCCATGTAATCTGGGTCTTTTAACTGCTCTAGTGCTTATGATGTGTGGTTATATTGATTATTCCATGAACAGTTGTTTATATTGTTTAGTTCTCTTTGGTTTGAAGTACATGTCTAAAAGTATCATGATTACTAGTTCAGTGTTGTGAATTGGAGATTTAAGGAATACTGTGCTGCGAAATTTGAAGTGTAGGAGCCACATGCTCAGAATGTACAACATGTATATCTTGAGTCATTACCGGAGGGTTATTTTTTACAGGCCATGGATAAATAAAAAATAGCTGGAATATTTTTTAGGCTCAAACTATATAATTAGTTTGTTTTTTCATATGGTTTCTTTGGAAAGAGAAACAAATTTAATAACTGATGTATTCTTTAGTTTATTTAGTATGCAGTAGATATTTGCAAAACATCAGTCTGGAAAATGACATTATGGAGTTGAAAATAAACTGTCATTCGGCCGGCAGGCAACACTCCTTTTTTTTTGTGAAAAGGCTTCACTCCTTGTTCATCAGGGATTACTGTGAAATGGTTAATGTAGTTCTCTAAACTTTTTATTTGATGTATTATGCGTAATAGATTCTACTATTTACGTTTTATTGTCTCTATGATATTTACAATATCTTCTATATATGCTTATGATTCATGATGTATTACGCCCTGGAACTTTGTTCTCTTTATTGTCCATTGTATCCATGTAGGATGCAATGGGTCTTCTCTCAGTAGTGTCTTTCTTTTTGCACTTCTATGATATTGATCTTTTTAGCTTTGGTTCTGCGGCTTATTTATTGACTAAAGTTTCTTTGAGTACTGAAAGAAAGCTTATCTCTCATGGTGGGGCTGCTTCTTTCCTTTTCAGGGGGTAAGCGGATTCTTATGTATGATGTGCTATTTCTGGATAATGTTAACACATTTCTAATATCGACTATAACATCTCATGGTATTTCAGCCTATTTTTCATGATGGTATGAAAGAATGGAGCTGCTGCAAGCAGAGAAGCCATGATTTTAGCTTATTTTTGGCTATTCCAGGGTAACTTGTTTATTAGGTCACCCCTCAAAAAAACTTGTTTATTACATCTCTAATCACTATGGGTGACAGAATACTCTTCCTTTTACATCAATGCCTCAACCAGCAGTAACTGTTGAATTCTTGTTATTGAAGGTGTAAAACAGGCAAGCATACTACTGAGAAGCCAGTAACCAAGATTGTGTCTGCCAACCCCCCAAAACCAGCAGTAGTTCCAAGTTCCACCCAAAGTAAGAAACCTGAAGATTCTTGTTCAAGATGCCGCCAAGGATTCTTCTGCTCTGATCATGGTATGTTTCTTCATAAAAATGATGTTTTAATTGACATGCAAAAACATTCGAGCTCTTTACAGCCTCCACAAAAAAGTTACAGAAACTTAAAGTAGCACATTCCACGTTTAGAACCTCTTTTCTCTGGATCTAGTGGTTTGCTACTTTGGTCAATAAGGGAAACATTGACAGACCATCTTGGGCAGGTTCACAAGGCAGACCTTCAAGGCCAGCTGTGGTCATTAATACACCAAACAACAGTCTTCAGAATACTCCTGCTCCAACAAAGAAAGTCGGTCTGGATGAGCCCCAAACATGCCGGAACAAAGCATGTGGCAAAACCTTCAAGGAGAGGGACAATCACGAGACAGCATGTGAATATCACCCAGGCCCTGCAGTTTTTCATGACAGGATGAGAGGGGTAAGCTTCTGTATTTTCTTATCATGTTGGCTCCATTAAATTCCGTTAGCCATTATGATTGAATTCCTTGTTATTTTCTCCCATATGCAGTGGAAATGCTGCGACATTTTTGTCAAGGAATTCGACGAATTCATGACTATACCACCATGCTCAAAGGGATGGCACAACGCAAATGCTGCATGATATCTCATGATTCAGCTATCAGAAAGGTTGGTTGAATTCCTATTTGCCCGTTAAGTTTAGCGTTTGCACGCACAAATGAACTTATGACCCTCTTGTCTGGAATGGGGGCAACTGATACTTGGAAACTCAACAACATGATCCCATCTCTTAACATTTCCTCAGAGACAATTGCCGTTTTTTTTCTTTGTGCTGGCCGCCTGTAAACTGTATAACATTTTTTTTGAGAAAATGGTGTATGTTTCCCTCATTGTTCTACTAATCTACTCTGACATGTTCCAATTTTTTCTGGCTTTTTTTTCACATGAATTATTTTTCTTTTAAGTTTTGTGATTTGTGCACGTTTTCTTTTGGTGTGTCCAACGTTTTTTTTTAAAATTTTTAACTTTCTTTTCAAGAAATTTACTATCCAACCTCCAATACCCCTTTTTCTCCTTAAACCCCAAATTCTATAGCAATTGGATTTAGGGAAAGTTAAAAAACCTTCTTTTTTCCTCTTAATTATTCAAAAAAAAAATTCTCAACTAAGAGTTGAATTCCCTTACTAGATTTTTCTTCCCTTTTCCCTTTTCCCTTTTCCCTTTTCAGTACTATAAGTACTTAAAAAGAATAAAAATATAGTTAAATCTGGGTTTGAGATAAGGCCCGTGCGTTGTACATGATTAAAATTGGACAATGAATATCTGATGTGATCTACTTCACATGCATACTTTTTCAGATATTTACTTTTGATTTAATTTTATACTTTGTTTGATTTGGGTTGAATAGTGTTAATTCTAAAAGATGTTTATATATGCCCAGTTGTCATTGTAATATCTCAGATTTTTAAAATAAAAAAATAAAATAAAATAAAGAGGAGATATGATAAGATAAGATATAATTGGTTAGGATTAGGAAAATAGTTTGAATTGAAGTCAAATTGTTATTTTCTCATCAATTTAATATTTCTAGTGCTATCCAAATAAATATTTAAGAGATTCCTAATCCTATGAAAGATTATCTTTTAAAAGTATAATTACACACAAAGTCATAATTGAATTCAAACTCCATCTAAGACTGAATTTTCTCCTCTATAAATAGGACTCAACCCCTCTCCTCTCATCCCATAATTATTCTCTCTCTCTCCTCTCTCTCTCTCCCTCTCCCTTCTCTCTCCTCACGGGGTTAGATCAACATGGAGTAGGAGATCAATGACAAAGAAGAAGATAGGTTGGCTACAGATGACGGTATGTAATTGTGATTATAATTAAGACTTCGTTATGTAAATAGGCGAATCTTTAAATAAGTATGTTCATGTTAAATAATCTGCATGTTAGGGTTCATGCTAGATAACCATATATAAAATAATATTTAGAATGGTAAATTCCTAACTCTAACTGGTCGTGTTGTCCCATGAAGATATGAAAATGTTGTGTCTACTTTTATGATGATGTGATTGTACTGATTGATTGAATATGAATTGATGAGCGGTGTAGATTTAGGTGTCTAAACGTTAACATAGCTAAAATTATAATAAGGTAAAATATGTAAATGATTGTGATTGAAATTGATGCATGAAGAAGAAGGCCCCAGCGGACTTGGAGAACAGGCTTTAATCTTATAAGGTTTTTTGGTGTTTTTCCAATTGTTATTGAGAACAGGCTTTAATCCTATAAGGGTTATCGGTGTTCTGAGTTATTGAACAAGGGCATGCTTTAATTCTATAAGAGTTATTGGTGTCCTTGGTTATTGATAGAGAAAGTAGGCTTTAATCACTTGAGGGTTATTGGTGCTCTCTCTGAGTTTAATTGTTATTGATGGGTCTCGGGTTGACTCATGGCCTAGCTAGCCATATTGGCCCCGGATCGCTGGAATCTTCATGTACTAATAATTGAAAATTTATTGATTGAAAGTAATTGATGGGAAATGATCTATTGAAAATAATTGATGGAAATGAAGGAAAAAAAATAGTCTTATTGATCTATTGAAAATTGCTATTGGGTATTGGTATTGAAAGGTAAAGCTAAATGCCAAAGGTAAAGAACGACCCTATTGAGATATTGTTAATTGTTAAAGCTTATTGTTAATTAATGTTTCTTTTTACATATTGATTATCTTATTTATGATCATTTACATACTGAGTGTCAAAATTCACGGGAGATTCATCTCCCCTACAAATTCAATTTTGTAGGCAAATATGTTCAAATAGATGGTGATGACACAACGACAGGGTGATGGTGTTCGTGATGGATGACTTGCACATGACATAGGTCCTGACCATAGATTGGTATTGGCTTCCGCATTGATGGATTCAAAGTGTTGATCAGAGGATTGGTCAAAGGATAGTCAAAGATGTAAGACGATAGCGTCCTTAAAGTCATGATTATGTCAGTTGGCAAGGTATGATTTTGGGGGCGTTACAGTCATTGTATCAAAATATAATGATTTTTAATTAAGATAATAGAAGTACCAAATTAGGTCGAAATTTAGTCGTAGCTTTTAATGTAATAGCCGGACTTCTTTTACATTATTTGATCCGAAACACAAAAAACTGGTTTGTCATCTTGAACGTGTGGTGTTACATTGCCCTTGGCACGCCAACTATCCATCTATTTATTTACATTGCCCACGTGTCATGAGATGTGATTATTTTCCATTAGTACTTTTTACGTTTTAACAGCAAGGTATCACATGATTTATAATTTTTATTTTTTTTCCACAATTTTTTTCGTCAAACAACGGACAAATCAATTTGATGTACGAGAAGAAGATAGTAAACTACATGAGAAGTTAGAGTTAATGTTAAAAATTTTAAATAGCCTTGAATCAAAATCATTAAACCTTTTAATAATTTCAAGGAAAATTTGGTTTGGTCAACGTTTGATTGACAATATAATGCTAAATGTCTTCGGACCTAGTTATTTTCGAACATTTTAGTGATGCTTTTTAACATTTTTTTGCTTAAATAACATTTTTTTTTCAGCAATCGATTTTTTTTAGAAAACAAATAGGCTAGCCTAATCCTACACTACCATTTATTTATTTTATTTTAACTGATTGAACTTCGTACATACAGTAATAGGTTACTTAATTGCCTACAAAATTTCGAATGAAGAGAAGCGTCCTGCCAAAATAAATAAAACCTTTCTTTTTCTTTTCCCCTTTTTTTAGGTTAGGTATAACTCAACTCGATTCAAAGACGAGCAACTTCCATTATTCCTTTAGGTTCTATATTTTATCTTTCCGTATCATATCACGGAGGTCCATACTTCTAGTTCAGTCAAAAAAAACTTTTGCAATGATTGCACGACTAATATTGATTGTTCCAACCATGTTCTATTTCCTTCATTAAATAGGATCCACTATTGTATTTTGTGTTAGAATATATTTTTTGTACGACCAACTTATAATCTTTACTTTCTATTAGCAAGCCAATAATTGAAACCTTATAAATTTTTTGAATAATTTTGTATTGATCTATTGAATAACAAACATACATAGAGTTATACATGGACAAAGAACAATAAAAGAATTATGCAGTGGGTACTGACCAAGATTGCGTTGCTGTGCCAGAGGAAGGATAGCTATACTGATTCGGTATACTCGAAATACACCTTTGGTACAAAATTGATGATCTCACAAAGACGGAATATCAGTAATTTTCTATTTATTGATCCCATCTTTCAAGGAATCGATTCCTTTTTGAATGTACAAAAAATTTGTGGAGCTCNATTTGCAGAAATCGAAATTTTAGGCGCAATAGAAAGGAATGCTGTCACCGGGGTGGGTGAACCCTCATAGATATCAGGTGCCCACATATATTGAGTCAAAAGAGAGATTGAGTCCGAGGGAGAGGGGGGTTTTCTTCGGGACTCGAGAGATTGAATAGATAGGGCCCCACAAGTTGTTAATTCGCCGCTGGGAAATTCACACAAAAGGGAACGAGGAATTCTCAACGAAAAAAGTGCTCTCTGAATCGAACGTGAAAGTTGTTTTCCATCAGATGGCTATTCACGTAACTCCACTCTCGGCTTGGATTATATATCCAAAAGGGTCCGCTCTCGGCCATTCCACACGCTGTCTAGCACAGACGTGGTTATCTGAAGTGGATTCTCTCTTTTTTAGTAGATGCCGAACCTGCTGCTCAGTGGGCGGGCGCAGCAGCTACATGGACTCCTTCCTTTATGTTGTTGCCAGCGCTTTCCCGAGCTGAGCCGGAATTCTTTATTAGAAAAGGCAAAGCCTGCCTACAAGAAAAAAATTAATAATATAATAAGAGGATAGAGAGTGTGTATCACATTTGTGTTTGCACAATGTGCAGCACATTAATTATCCTATTAAATTTTATCAGATAGTTCTAATATATTTTATCACTTAATTTTTAATTTAATATATTATATTTTTATTTTTACTTATATCTCGATTGTTGAATGAAAAAATAATAAAATAAAAATAATGACTCAACTTTTAAATGATCTGATAAAATTTAATGATTAACATATTAAATAAATTATTTTAAAAAATAAAAAATAATTTTTGTTTAATATTTAAATATTAATTTAATACGTTAATACGATGCGTTACACTGCACAATATATTTTTTTTCTCTAATAATAATATGTATTTGTAACATAACAGGATGGTACATGCTCACATGGCCAAATCATCATCCTTCCAAGTCCACACGTGTATCTCCAGGCGACGTGCAACCTGTTTCTTGGGCTACGATTTTAGCATCTTTTTTTTTGTACAGTACACATTCTCGAACTTTCGAGACCGGAAGGCCGCTGACGTGGAGGCAAATTTAAGATTCCGCACGCCCTCCTGTTGGGTCCCACAAGGGATCCAGTCGGCCAACAGCTGCCGGCCCCCGGTCAAACTTACCCGTACAGCGCCCAAAGGATGCGCAGCGCCGCACCGCACAGCACACCGAACGCCGCAAGCGGCCGCCCGCACACGACGTGGCCCCCTTCCTCGTCCTTCCCTCGCCATCGGACGGTCCTTTAAGCCACGTCGCCCCACCGCACGGCCCAATTATGCGCCCACGCGTGGTGACCCGACATTGCCCCACGCCCTCCGGGACGCTGCATGCCTCCTCCGGTCCCCGGCGTCCACCACGTGTCCCCCGGCGCCGACGTGGAGTTAAATCCAGGTGGGACTGCGGGGAGGCACGTGTCGCGCCGCGGGGGGATCCAAACGGATCCGACGGTTGTCTTTCCCTCGACGTGGCGCGGGCGGCAACTCATATTTGAAGGGCCCAAGAGCGGCGCGCTGCGAACGAGCACAGCGTGCTCTTTTCTCGGTTGTGCCATGGGGACGTCGTGCGAAGGTTCCGGCGACGGGGGTGGTCGGACTTTTCCATCACCGCCGCCGTCGTCGGCGTCGAGGCGAGAGCAATGCGGGGTGAAGAGAGGGATGGTGGAGATGGAGCTTGACGCGGCGCGGACCCTCGCGGACCTAGCGGGGATGGCAGTGCCGACCCCGGAGATGGAGATGGGTGTCGACAGCGCCGACAGCAGCAACGGCGAGAGGGATTATTACGAGAGCTCGGATTCGAAGTCCAAGAAGCGGAGAAAGAGCGAGTCCCCTGTTAGGGCTCAGGACAGGAACTTGAAAGACCCAGACAGCTCAAAATCAGAGGTATATTACTTCCCATACGCCGATTTGTATCTGCTCTTTTTTTCTTGCAGTTGCAGGACGGTCAGTATTTCATACTTTGCATGGAGCATGCATTCACGTAGAGTAGTAGTTGGTTTACAGAATAGTTCAGCGGCACAGAGTGGGGCCTTCTATACAATTTTTGTACCTGAAAGTGACAGAAAGCAATCTCACCTTGCTTTCCCATACATTTATTAGAATGAATCGCATCATACTTTCTTATCTTCTTCTTCTTCTTTTAGTAGAATCAGGGAGCCCAATCATTACGAGACAAAGAATTATACTGTTTTCTGTAAAGATGTCGATCATGCAATTTCTGATTATTTGATCGTCTAAATAAACTGACGGTGAAAGAAGCTGTGTTAAATTTTGATGTGCTACCAACAATCCTAAAAGCTTAAGTCGATAGAAAGAGCAACATCTTTATATTTATATTCTTAACACTCCCCCTCACGTGTGGACCGCTGACAACTTTGGTCCAACCCAAAGCCCAACACGTGGACAACTAAGAGAGAAAATTAATTTTTAATACGAGCAACGTCGAGGTTCGAACTCGGGAACTTTAGCTCTGATACAATGTTAAATTTTGATGTGCTACCAACAATCCTAAAAGTTTAAGCAGATAGGAAGAGCAACATCTTTATATTTATATTCTTAACAAGCTGAACACCTTCTTCCGTCCAAAAGAGGATTGGGCTTCATTTGTCCTCAGCGTCACTTGTAGGATTTTGGTTACTTTCTATGCAATTTTTTGTTTCGTTCTGCTTTCTATGCAATTTTTTTTCCTATGCTTGCTACAGGAAAATTTGAATGGTGTTGGCCGTGAAGGCTATGTGGTTTCGCAAGGTAGAATTGAACAAGATATGCGGGCGCGGACGCAGCATGACTACGAAGTTATCAACTTGAACGTCTGTTGCCCAGCTGGTGACAGTTCGGGCACCGGAGGCAGAGGGAAACAGAACTTGACAGAGGTAACAATCTTGAGCTCTCAGTTCATAATTAGATTTACAGATGCATTGTTAGATTTGGTTATTTCTGTAGGCCGAGAAAGAGGCGAGAAGACTGCGCAGGATCTTGGCCAATCGGGAATCCGCTAGGCAGACCATCCGCAGGCGTCAGGTGTGATGCTTGAACACCTGAACAGTCCGGTTACACTTGCAATTCTTTTTGCACCACTTGCTCCTAATTTTTCTAGCCAGCCATTTCAATCGATGCCTTCTGTCCCTCGTCAACCTTACTTCTGATGTCTTGTATTTGTTCAGGCGCTTCGCGAGGAGCTAACCAGAAGGGTGGCTGATTTATCAATAGAAAACAAGAATATGAAGATGGTATGACATTGAATCACAAGGAGCAGTTTTTATTTCTTTTCTTTTACAGCTTAATGCATATGCTTTGAACATGGTCTCATGGATAAAATGCAGGAGAAGGAACATGTTCTGAAAGAGTACCTCTCGCTGAGGGACAGAAATGAGCAGTTGAAGGAGCAGGTATGATTCGGTGACATCTACTTCTGCCAGTGCTGCTCAAGTGGGGCACTTTTGAGAGTATTTGCTCATCTGTGCAGATTGCCAGAACAGAGAAAGCTGTGTGTGCTTCAACTGCAGAAGCCGAGTCTTCGTCGTCCTCCCCGAGCACTCCACCATTCATCATGTATGGGAACTCACCCTTCGTGCCGCACGTCATGCATTCTTGGCTTTCGACTTCTCCGGACGCATCAGCTCTGTATGGACATGGCAATCCCAGCAGTTCTGCAGGTGCAGTCTCGCTCTATGCGCCACCATGCGCGTGGTATTACCCTTTCGACCGTGAACTCGCAGGGACTTGTGCGCAGAATCTTCTTTCAGTTGGAGATCGAATAATTGGTAATGGTGATAGAACGCAACCAGTGCTTCACCCTTATCTCCCAATGGGAGGCGAAGATAAATCACACATCAGTGACAGCAAACATGAGACCCTGTTCACAGCCATGGGCACAAGAGATGTGCTAGAAAGAATGCACAGAGACCAGAAAGAAGTCACATCTTCTTCAGAAGAGAACGACATGCTATCTATGACCATTGGCCTCTCTCTGGAAGATAAAGGTGAGAGCCGTCGTGCCACAGGCGTGCAGGAAAGGCCGCAGAGAGCTTGCGCCCACTCCCCGGAGAAATTTGTGAATGTAGCTGCAGCAGCAGAGGCCAGGAGGAGGAGGAAAGAACTCACCAAGCTTAAGCACCACAGCGGACGGTAACTTGGTGTGTAGATATGAACCACTCCTACCATTGTCACGTCTGTACTGCTTCTTGAGCCATGCCTGGGAAGCGTACGGCCTCTGCAAGCATGGCGATGGATCAAATTTGATGTCCTCTCTCTCTCTTTCTCTCTCTCTCTCTCTCTCTCTGTATAACAGATAGAAGTATGAGTCTATTCCTTGCGGCTTGCGTCTCTCTCTCTCTCTATCTCTGTACATTGATAGAAGTACGAGGTCTATTCCTTGCGGCAGTGCGTGGTCGCCGGCTACGTTGGAGCAGGTCGACGACTTGTAAGCGGTTGTTTATTCAACGCATCTTTTCCCGTTTGCATGCGTTTTGTACGAAGCTGTGAGCACTTTATAATGTCTTAATTAGTTTATGTAATGTTATCGTTAAAGATGCAAAAGGTGTATAAACGTTTTATTCTTCTGTTTTCTGTTATAATATCTTCTGTTTTAAAAGGGAGACTCGGAAGGGAGAAAAACGAAATAATTGAATGAAGAAAAAATAAAAAGATATAATAGGCTATTATTTAAGTATATTGGTATCATATTAGTTAGAGAAAAATGCGGGTGAAAACTAGTGTAAATATGTGTAAATTTATTTATTTTAGGAAAAAATAATTTTTTGGCGGAAAAAAATTGAATAAAAAATTTAAATTTTTTTCTCAGAGTTTATACAGGTTTACACCCATTGGGACTCATTGGATTTATCCCTCATTTTTCTCTATTAGTTATATTATTGTTAAAATTAGTTATGTATTTTCAGTTGAAATCGGATAAATTGGGCGAACGGTCATTCAACTTTAGCATGTTAATTATGGACATCAGCATAATAATCATTGTTGTGTTTATTGAATGAATTGTACATCATTATATACAAATGCGTTGTCGTATAGAAGTCAGTAGTGGTGGTTACAACTATCACGTAATTACAGGCATGAAGTAGCACATTTTCCGGATGCACATGCGGTGTGGTTTGAGCAAGTCTTCAGTGTACTCGTTGATGTGGTCAGGTTAACATCCCCCTGCAAGCCCGACGAGGTTGAAGAGCGAGTCGAAGCTTGTCACGCAGAAGGTGGAATTGCTGGCCCACTATTGCTTTGGTCATCAGGTCCGCAATTTGATCCTTCGTGGTGATGTACCGCACTTGCAATCGATGTTGGGCAACTTTGTCACGAACAAAGTGAAAGTCGACCTCGACATGTTTAGTTCGAGCATTTGGCGGTAAGATAGGTTGCGCCAATATTGTCACATCAAAGTGTCGGTGATGGAATTTGTTTGAAGCCGAGTTCCTGCAGTATGTACCGAAGCCATATGAGTTCAGCGATCGTGTCTGCCAAGGCCTTGTATTCTGATTCGGTCGACGAACACGATATTGTGTGTTGTTTCTTTGCAAACTAAGAGATGATCTCGTTGCCAAGATAAATGACATAGCCTCCAACGGATTTACGATCATGAGGACTCTCAGCCCAGTCGACATCTGAGAAAGCTTGAAGCTGCATTGAATCAGTGGGATTGAAGTTGAGGCAGAGGTCCATTGTGCCATTTAGGTAAACATAGTATATGTTTCACTGCAATCCAATGATCTATTATTGGTTGATGCATAAACTGACTGACATGGTTCACGGCGTAAGCGACATCAGGTCGAGTTATGCATAAATATTGAACACCAACCATTTGTCGGTAGAGAAAAGGGTTGTCGAATGTTTGGCCGGTCGGTTTCAGTTGGAGCCTTGCAGGTAAAGGAGCTTTTTAACTAGTTTGGCGTGTTCCATATGAGTGCATTTTAGGATAGTAGAGATATATTGTTTTTGAGAGAGTGCCAGGCCGTCGTGAGTGCGAAGGACTTCAATACCTAAGAAGGAATGAAGGTGCCCAAGGTCTCGAACTGCAAAATCCTTTGAAAGGTGGGTCGTGACATTGTTTATAAGAGGCGTAGAAGACCCTGTGACAATAATGTCATCAACATAAACCAGGACATAAGCAACAAAATTTTCCTTTTGATATATAAATAGAGAGGTGTCAGTCGTGGAAGCACAAAATCCATAGTTGAGTAAGGAAGCTGCAAGAATTTGGAACCATGCGTGGGCGTCTGTTTTAGACCATAGATGGATTTATGCAAACGACAAACATGTGATGACCGATTGGGATCTAGAAACCCCAATGGTTGTTCCATGTAAACAACTTCTGAAAGCCGCCCATGCAAAAATGCATTGCTCACATCAAGTTGATGAAGCAGCCAATTGCGCAAAACATCTAATGAGAGAACCAGACATATTGTAGTTGGCTTAATTACCGGACTGAAAGTGTCGGTATAATCAATAGTGGGTTCTTGGTGATATGCTTTCGCGACAAGTCGTGCTTTGTGTCTATCAAATGTTCCATCAGTGTGCATTTTTGTGCGAAAAATCCAACGACAACCGACTACGTTCATCATTGGTGATCGAGCAACTAATGTCCAAGTACCATTTTTTACAAGAGCATTATACTCGTCTACCATGGTAGATCACCAAGCAGGAATTGCATTAACTTTGGAGAAGCAAACTGGTATTGCAACAGGGATAATTGAGGGCGAAGACATGTGATTTTGTTGAAGAAGCCACCACTAGAGCTCGATAGCCAGCAAGGTGTCAGTAGTTTATCGGCCGGCGAGGCCGTAAGTTATGTGAAGGCGAGGGTGATGGTGGAGGTGAAGGACTACTGGTTGAATTAGAGTTGCTTGACCCTTGGGTGAATGAGGAGGAAGAAACCGGTGCTGAGGTTGCTGGTGGTATGAAAATGGGTACATAAATATACGGAGAAGGATCATGCGTGGGAGAGGATTTTGAGGAGGACATTGTATGTCGAAATGGGAAGTTATCTTCAATAAATCTTACATGGCGTGCAATATAGAATTTTCCTATAGGAGGATGATAACAACAATAGCCAAAGTTGTTTTGTGGATAGCCGAGGAACACACATGGCAGTGCATGGGTATCAAATTTGTGTCTATTTATACGCACGGGTGTGTGGATATGCCGCTGAACCAAAGACTCGAAGAAGGTTGTATGATGGTTCTTGACGATGAAGAAGGAAATGAGGCGTCTGCAGTCGCAAATAATAGCTTGGAAGCCGATTAATTAGATAAATTGCAGTCTCCATGGAAAACTGCCAAAATCGACGTGGAATGACAGCGTGAGTTAACAAGGTGAGTGTTGTTTCAACAACATGCCTTATTTTCCGTTCAACCAAGCCATTTTGTTGATGCGTGTGTGGACATGTGAGGCGATGTGCAATGCCGTTGTGTAAGAAGTAGTCTCGCAAGGCAATAAATTCACCACCACGATCAGCCTAAAAGCTTTTGATCCTGCAGTCGAATTGTTTTTCAACAAACTTATGAAAAATAGGTACAAGTTTTGCAACTTCAGATTTTTGACACATGGGATACAACCAGGTGAATCGACTGAAATCGTCGACAATAATTAAAAAATATGAGTGACCATTTGAAGTTTTTTGAGGTGCTAGGCCCCAAACATCAGGAAAAAGAAGTTGCAGTGGCGCAAAACTTGTATTATTGGTACATGGCAAAGAAAGTCGTCGTGATTTGCCTTGAAGACAGGATGAACAACTTTTTATTGATGGAGCAGACGAAAGTTGATGTCGACACAGAATTGTAGAGAGGGCGTGATGGTGAGGATGTCCGAGTCTTGAATGCCATACCTATGAGGAGACGAAGTGTAGGAGGGCGACAGAGGGTGCGACAACGGGTAGCGGAAGATGATATAAGCCATCGTTAATTCTTCCTTGAAGAAGGGGATGCCTGCTGGTTTGATCCTTGATAACAAAATGTGAGGGATGAAATTCAAATATACATTGATTGTTAGTGACAAATTGTCGAACATATAGCAAATTACGAGTAATGTAAGGAACATGCAAGATTTTACGCAAGTCCAGTTTTGTGCCATTTGCAAAAAAATTTTACTCACCAATGTGTTGAATTTTAAGAGCATTACCATTGTCGATGGCTAAAGTGTAGTTGCCTTGATAAGGTTCAGAGATCTGCAAATTTTGAATGTCAGGCATAGTGTGATGTGTCGCTCATGTATTGGGAAACCAGTCAGCATAATTCAACGGAAGTACATGCGAGGTGGAGGAGCAAGGAGAAGAAGTTGCTGCAGTAAAGGTTTGCGGTTGTTGTCTTCCAAAGTTACGTTGGCGACAATGCCATGGTGAATGACCAAGGATGCCACACACAGGACATGGAGAATGAGTTTGACGTCCCCGTCCTCGATCGCTTCGAGAAGTCATTCCTCGCCCCGTGTTGTGAATGAGGAAAGGAATACGCCACACTTTGAGTATTGGAAGATGCATAGTTTGCTGATGGAGCGAATTCATCAACAATCTTGTTGGTCTCGAGTCGTATCTCATGCGACATTAGGATGCTCTGCAGCTCTGGGAATGTTGTTGGTGTCGGACGAGCTGCAAGTGATGAAACTATAGTGCTATAGTCGCTCTGTAAATTGTTGAAAATTATAGCATTGAATGCGGAGACAGATAAGGGCTAGTTGGCGGCTGATAGTTCGTCGGTGATGTACTTGGCCTTGCGGAGAAATTGAGGTAGCGTCGTATCGCCTTGTTTGAGGTTGTGCAGCTGCATTTGTAGCTGTAGGATTCGTGTTTCTATGGGAGCACCATAGGCTTGACATAGTGCGATCCACACGTCACGAGCAGTAGATAAACCAACGATGGACGTCATAACTTGTGCCATAGAAAGCGAAGAGGGAGAAAAAAAGATGGCTCTGATACCATGTTAATTGTGGACATCAGTATAATAATCAATGTTGTGTTTATTGAATGAATTGTACATCATTATATACAGAGACGTTGTAGTATAGAAGCCAGTAGTGGTGGTTACAACTATCACGTAATTACAGAGGCATGAAGTAGCACATCTTTCGGATGCACATGCGGTGTAGTTTGAGCAAGTCTTCAGTGTACTCGTTGATGTGGTCAGGTTAACATAGTCTCTATCTCGTTGCGATCATTAGACTTCAATTTGTAACGCGACGATCATCCAACTTGAAAAACCTTTCATGCACGGTCATTATGATCGGCTACTGTTGGTTTTTAGGCAACTTCGCATACGTGAAGGTCACGAAAGCAACTTCTCTTTTTCCATGTCGATATAGATTATTATTATATTTTTTCTCTTTCATATGTGGCAAGAGAGAGAGAAGGGGGGCAAGAGAGAGAGAAAAGTGGGCGCAACTATTCCTCTTATCTTCTCCTTCATCTTCGGCAAGGGAGAAAAGAGGGGACAGCGAAGGGGGGCAGCTGCCCTCTCCTCTCTTCTCCTTCATCTCCGGCAAGGGAGAAGAGCTCCTCTCTTCTGCTTAGTCTTCGGCGAGGGTGAAGACAGGGGGCTGCTGCCCCCTCCTCTCTTCTCCTTCGTCCCCGGCGAGGGAGAAGAGAGGGGGCAGCGAAGGGGGAGCAGCTGCCCCCTCCTCTCTTCTCCCTCGTCTCCGACGAGGGAGCTCTTCTCTCTCGTCTCCGGCGAGGGAGCTCTTCTCTCTCATCTCCAGAGGGGGCAGCTGCTCTTCTCCTTCGTCTCCGGCGAAGGAGAGAGGGGGCAGCTGGCACCTCCTCTCTTCTCCTTCGTCTCCGGAGGGCTATTACCCCTTCATAGATAGAGAGAGAGGGAGGGTGGAAAAGAGGGAGCAACGTAAAGGGGGAAGGGAGGGAGTGTGTGTGTGTGAGAGAGAGAATTCCTTAAATTTTTTTATTTTTTTATTAACTTATAATATTATGGATCGACGTGGCAAAGAGAGATATGTTCTTGTCACATAAGCGCGGTAACCTAGAAACCGACGGTAGCCGGTCGGATAACTACGAATGAAATTTTTTTCAACTTGGATGACCGTTCTGTTACAAAGTAAAACTTAGTGACCGAAATAAAAATGCGTGAAAGTTCGATGACCGCTCGCATAATTTATCCGTTGAAATCTGATCAAACAATTTTTGGTCCGATTACGTTGCAAGTGACTGAATCATGTTTCTGAAAAAAAAAAAATAGTCCGTAACAAGTACGTGCGAAATATATATGAATTATCATGTCCATGCTCCAATAAACATTGAAGTTAATTAGTTTATCAGTCAGCTAATGAGTTTATCAATCTAAGATGTCATGGATGGTGGTCCTCCTACACATTTTCGTCTTTTTGGATTCCTGGCGGAGGAAGAACTTCTGAGCGTGGCTGGCCACCTGCGCTGGCGTCCTTGTTTTCACTGCATTCTTTGATATCGCTTTCCAGTGTCCTCTACCATATTCTCTGAGCCCCCTAAGAAATAACCTACATGGACATATATATTGGTCATGCACCATGCACCAACATCACTATTCATCTCAACTTTCTTTCTCTCTTGAGAAATTATTATAAATTCAGTATACAAAAGAAAAGGTGTAGAATCTTTCTTTTTAGATTGGTCTGAATTTTCGCATAATTCAGATAAAAAAAGTAGAAACAAAAAGTTATATGTCTACCTGTGTTCTTCTAGAGACCAGGCCTTGCTCGCACGAACCGAGACGTTCGGCCGCACTTGCTGCTGCTGATTAACACCACCGTCGCTAAGTAAACCCCCGTCGTTGGCGATGCCGCCTGCCGGAGTTGCCGGAGGCTCCAGCTGAATACTCTGTGGAGACAATGTCCCGAATTGTCTCATCTGTATGCTTTGCTGCAGCCATCGGTAATGCTGTTCCACTTCTTGGGGGCTCCTCCTCCCGGGCATCCGCTGGGCGATCCTCAGCCACCGGTCCGGCGCTCCATCGGGAATTTCCGCCGCGGCCGCTATGAGCAGCTGGTAATCTCTAATCGTCCATGGTATTCCGGTAGTTGCAGCAGCAGCAGCGCCGTTGTAATCGATACAAGGAACATAACGAGGAGGAAGAGAAGAACGAACAGGTGTTGAAGGAAGAGAAGAACGAACATGTGTTGAAGGAAGAGAAGAACGAATTGGCGTTGGAGGAGGAAAATAAGGAACAATCTGCCCTGGGAAACCCATGTCTTCAAATGTGATGGAGACGTAAATTAAAAAAAAATTAAGAGAATGCTTGGTCCTTTTTTCTTTTTATAGTAGAGAAAAGAGAAGATATGATTTCGTCATAGAAAAAAAAACTTGAACCGACAAGTACTAGAATTGATTACGTCATATAATAATATTATGACTCCTTGTAAAATAAATATGTCATATATAAAAAAGGATAATAACAAGTTGGGACAGATTAAAAATGAAACATAATCTTATCAGAAAAAAATGAAATATTATAAAAAGTAACAGAAAACACTTAACAAACTTATTTTGGGGTTGGATTCTCTTGTTAGATTCACAATAAATTTTATCATCCACAAAAATCCGTTATTTGATTTTATTATTAATATGGGCTTTAGCGCCACTGGCCCATTAATTTGGGCCACAACAACTGTGATTTCCTTTTTAAGGCAGTCGGAGAGAGCTCCAAGTGTTCCAATCGTGTTTCGTCTTCTCAGAGAAATTGCGATCACCGTCGAAGGTAAACAGTGCTCTCAACTCCAAGATATATTTTTAGTTTAGATTCTTATTATTTATTATTTATTATTTATTATTATTTTGTATACAAGTGGAATAGAACTTTATTACT
>LTAE01001279.1:25667-58449 GCA_001647135.1 Pontederia paniculata | reverse complement strand
ACCTCATTAGTTTCAGCTGATATACTGCAGGAGTCAATACAGGATTCTGCACTTGGTCCCCAATATACTTTGGGTCCTGCAGTGTCAGTGCTAAGTGTTCCCTTAGGAACCCAAATTTGTCTAACTTTGGGAAGTATGTGTTGCCTATTTATGCAGTTATAACTATAATGTCCCAGTTTGTCGCACCTATAGCATATCACAATTCCAGTATGAACTTTCTTATGTTTTGGGTGAAAGTGAATATTTTACCTTTTCGACACTTGTGCATTTCTGAATGTGTGAGAATCTTTTGTCTTGACATGACTGTTATGCATAGTAACAGAAGTAGTATAAGAATATGCATGCATATAACCATTTCTAACATTTTGCCTATACATAGGTCTTGTATTTTTGTGGTACATAAATGCATGATTCTCACGATTAGTGCTTGTATTAGGTTTAGTATTTGCAGTTTTAGTAGTAGGTTCAGAATTCATAGTGTTTTTGCCCTTACTTACTAAACCTAACACAAACACTAATCGTGAGAATCATGCATTTATGTACCACAAAAATACAAGACCTATGTATAGGCAAAATGTTAGAAATGGTTATATGTTCATTTGCATGTCCATCTTCAAAGAAGTGAACTTCTTTGCATGATCATGTTTTACTTGCATTTTATCCACAAAAAACTTGATAAAAATACATTTGTTTACTTGTAACAAATTAGAAGTATTTGTCCTTTATATATTGATTTCGATCAAAGGAAAACCTAGTGGATTTGAGTGTTTGTTTATAATAATGGAAGACATCTTATAAATAAATACATTCTACTTTTTTTCACTTCACTTAAAATAAGTATAAAGGAAATACTTTTCCCAAAGTTGTATACAATTTTTTTTGCTCATTTGGATAATATTTTTTGTTAACCAAAACTTTATATTAATCAAATACAAAAATATTAGAGTATGATTTCTTAAAACTATATTTTTTTCAATCAAAGAGTTGAAGATCAGGATGTTCCCAAGTTGAGGGAAAAAAAAAACTGAACTTACTAGATGAACTTTGTAGGACTAATACAGTTGGATTTATGAAATTAGAGCTATAAACCATACTAGGTTGGGTTGAATGTTTGGGTAACATAACCAACATTTTGTTTCCCTTTTTATGCATGATTAAAATATTAAATGTGCAAGAAATAAATTTGAAATTTTGTCTATTATGAAAATATCTTAATAATTAACCAAATACATGTCATTAACCACTTATCGAATAAAAAAAAGAAAAATAAAGATACTACCTACTTAAGTATATAACACTGTGTTATCTATCTCCTCAATCATAGAATGTTAAATTTATAATAGATATTAAATTTTATCTCTCTTAAATCTTTTTTGTATCCACCATAGATTTTACATCATATTGTTGAGGAGATAAGTAATATGTTATTACATATTTAAATAGGTAGCACCTTCATTAAACTCTAAAAAATATTTCTATCATGAAGCACATTATTTTCTTTCCAAAAATATTAAATAGATGATATATCCATAGAAATAAAAAAAAAAACAAATTCATTGCAACCTAATATGAAATGTGCCAAAAAGGTAAATAAAATCACATATGTAATGTCAAGTATTTTTATTATCTAATTCCTTTATTTGTTTCTAAAACTAAAAAGTTAACATAACAAAACTTTAATAAAAAATCTTCAAAATAAATTGACCAAATTCAATTCAATCACAAAAACAAAATTATCTAGTCAGTTGGGTTGCCCAAAAAACATTTTTTTTATTTATTTTCCATGTACGATTAATAATAACGACAATTGTATTTAAAATTATTATCTATTATGAAGTTTTGCTAATAATTAATCAAATATAAGTCATTAACTACTTACCTAATACAAAAGATTTCTATGTTTGCATCCCCTTATTTCTCCTCCGAAATAAAAAATACTAAACAAACTATATCCATATCAAACAAAAATATAATTCATGGCAATCTAATATGAAAATGTGCTAAAAAGGAAAAAATATTTTCCCTATTTTGTGCCCAAATTTGAGAATAGCATACAAACATATTTCCATAAAAAAAATTGAAAAATCTATTGAGAAAAAACATACCTAATTCATAGATGTTAATAAGTGATCAGACCCAATTAGAGATATGAAGTTACCCAAAATCAATATTTTGTGAGTAAAAATGTAAACCAATTAAATTATAATTGGATGGGTTCAAGTTACCACTTATCAACTTCATCATAGTTCGGTGTTTAACACATATAAAAGATCCATTAGATTTTTTACCCATTATAATAAAAATTGTGATCATATCACCTAAACTCTCCTCATAATCCAAATTAAGTTTCAACTTTAGTTTATACCTTCACCATGCAAATAAGTCTAGGATACGTAAAAGGAGAAGATATTGCAAAAGCACAAAAATACAACAAATTAATGACACTTTATAGTAAAATAAACATAACGGTACCCTAAATGGGTAACTATATAAGAAAATTAATGGTATGCACTTTATTTTTCTATATAAAGTGCATGTCATTAATTTTTCATTGTCATTTATTTTATATCGAATCATTATATTCTTTCTATTTTCTTCGTATAATATAGTTAGCAAAATATAAATACTAAACTTTATTGTTAGTATACTTATTCAATTATCGACCAACTATTAATAGAGCCTCTTGTAGGGGTCAAAGATATAATTTATTTATATTTCTTGTAATATATAAGTGACCTCCCCTTTGTAATAAAGAAAACATATACATATTTAATTTCTAAATTTGCAAGTGTTTGATTAATTGATATGATGGAATATATTACACAAAATGAGAAGGCATATTTTTTTTAATAAACGAAAAATAGTGGTTGAAAATCAAGGGCGAAGCTACATCCTACATAGGTTCACGTGCCTGCATGTGTCGGCACTGGAATAATAAGAGTAAGGTAGCTATTGGTACACATAATCTTTTATTCTAGTGGTTAGCCTTTGAAGTGAGGACTTAATCCACCCTAAGTAACCCAACTTGTAAAAATTAAGCTATACTTTTTTTTATTATATTAACCAAGTTGATGACCATATTCATTTGTCAACTTGTTCTACTAACCTATTTAATGACTATTATTCTTTTCTAACCATGCTAATGAAATATGAATATTGAATTTATTTTATATTTATTCAACTTTTATTAATCATATGATTTTATAAAACTTGTATGGATCCTTTTACATGATATATTTTGAGTTAAGTTTACTCTTAGAGATAATTGTCACTAACATTCAAATATTTTGTATTTAAAATATATTAATTATCAAATAAATTAATTGTTACACGTATCCATCTTATCTAATCATGCGATTTTATAAAACTCATATATACACATTTTATATATATATATGATATTTGTTACTTAACCTTTATTTTCTTATTTATCATATTTTTTGTCGAATAAATAATGTATTTAAATTTACTCATTATATATTTATGAATTCTTAAAAAAATAATTTTTTATATAATAATCTAGCTTAACTTTTCTATATCTTCATTTTTATTGCATGCATGAGTAGCACTTTCTTCCTCCACTTTTTATTGTCATTAAACTCTTTTTCAACATAGTATAAAATTTATTATTTTCAATTAACGTAATTCTTTTAGTTCATTGTATATGTGACTTTGTTCAAAATGTTTGTTATTCTTATTGATAATATAATTTTTCTTTAGTTTTTTTAGTTATTGAGATTAATGAAAATCTATTTCATAATACGTATTGAAGAAAAAAAAATATCTTTTAGAAAAATATATTTCATAATATGTATTTTAATGAGACCCTTCTGACGTCTATCCCGTTATTCGAAGAGATTATTTTGCAAGATCCAATATTCATTTTTGAGGATTTATTTTTGTATTCCTTTGTTGAGATGAGAGAAGAAATTTTATATCCTACTTTTTCATAGTGAAAGGTTTGCTCGCTCCCGTAATTTTTCTCTCTCACCTTGAGAAATTTTTCACGTAAGTCTTGTGCCTCTGATATGATTTAATTCACTATATCGTTGTCATCTTCCCATTTAAATTTATGCATTAAGGGAAAAAAAAAAAGAAAACTCCACAAATATATGTTCATCCTTTTCCCAACATTAATAATATATGATATAAAAAAAATTGGAACTCCTTAAAACAAAATGATTAGGAAAGAAATAAAGAATTGATGAATTTGATTATATTATTGATTTCGTTTTAAAATAGACTTCTATTAGGTTGTGTTCATTGCATTGTCATTGCACATTACCTCGCAATGTACATTTCCTATCAAAAAGATTGTCACTTATTAAATTGATGACAATGTACATTACCTTGTTTAGTATGCATAAGTAATGTATATGGCAATCTTTATTATCTTATTTATAAAATAATTAATAAATAATATATTTTTTTTTACTAAAATACCCTTGAATGCAATAGTTATGTATACAAATTTATATAAATTTAATTGAATTATTTGAACTTGAGTCACAAACATATATCCTAAACTAAAAAAAATACATCAAACAAATAAATTTATAAAATAAGTAATATATAATTTTCTAAAACTGATAATAGAAAATTAATAATAATTATTCTAAATGTTTATTATATTTTAGTAATTAACAATAGATTATTTATTATTTATAATATATGAATAATATATCATAGTTAATTAATAATACTAATGTTAAAATTAGTATAAATAATAATAATAATTTATTTAATGATAATGATAAAAAATACTCGTATAGTAATTAATAATTATTATAATTAATAAAATATTATATTAATTTTATTTGATTATTTTACCATCTATTTAAATAAAATTCTAAAGGATGAATGTGAAAAAAATTTATAGAAGATTGCCACTTGAGTGACAATCTGGATTGCCCTCTCTCTCATGGGCAATTCGAATTGTCACTTCATAAGCAAACTACATTGTCTATCGATATAGATTATCCATAAAATTAAAACAAATGAACAAGATAATGTGATGGAGCTAGGTAATTTAATACAATATTACCAGTAATGTGAAAAGATTACTTCTATAGAAATATTCCCTTAATTCAAGTGAAAAAATATAATGTTAATAGTTGGAAAGTGGGAAAAAGGAGCTAAGAAGGTCACCATCTGAGGGGGATGTATGAAATAAATTATTTATCCACCTCCAACGCCGCACATGAAGGGCACCAAGAGGCATGGGGCTCCACCAATCCCTTTGTTTATAGTGCATTGAACATTGATTATTGTATTGGTCATCGTCCTTGTCCTTGGTCTTCTCATCTATCATTGCATCATCATTCATAGGCCATGTTTGGCATGATTAGAGTTTAACTAGCTAGCAACGGTACAATTAGAGGATAGTGATTCAAATAACGAATAGCAACTAGCATTTAGCTACTAGCGGTCTACCGATAAATATGTTTGGAAAATAAAACGTTTGAATTAGCTTATAGATGTTAAATGACTCAAATGGACATATGAGAGCTTTCAAATTATTTACATTATTATATGCATTAGAATTCAATTTATAATTAATTAAGTAATTAACTATTTTAATATTAAAAATGTATAATAATAATAATAATAATAATAATAATAATAATAATAATAATAATAATAATAATAATAATTATAATAATAATAATAATAATAATAATAATAATAATAATAATAATAATAATAATAATAATAATAATAATAATAATAATAATAATAATAATAATATAGAAGTATTATAAGTATGGAACTTTAAATGCATTCTTTAGCATGGATATTTTTAAACTAGAAATGTTAAAAACTAGCCAAATAACGTTGCATAAAAAAAATCATCTCCCGAAATAAATAAATAAATAAATAATATAGAAGTATTATAAGAATAGAACATTTAAATATATTCATTAGCATGAATATTTTTTTAAAACTTAAAAACTAACAAAACGACATTGCATAAAAGAAATCATCTCTCGAGAATAACAAATTATGTGCATCATCTTACATTCCATAATAAATTAGCAATATTATTATGAATATCACTCATTTCTCTTGATCTTGTAGGTGAGTCTCGCCTTGGATATCGGGAAGATCATCAGAAAAATATATACTTTTGATGTTGATTCACTACGGTAAAAATTGGATCATCTGGTGAATTGATTCGAATATAATTTTATAATGCAAATGTAGCTACTATGATTTTTATCTGTTATTCAACACTATATTATGGCATTTACAGAATCATCTTCCATCTCTTTTTCAAAATTCCAAATGATCTTTCAATATGACTTCTAAGAGATGAATGCATACAGTTGAAAGTCTCTTGAGCAGTTTTGGGTGGTTCTCGTTGAAATTGTGATTGATAATATCGTATTTTCGGATATGGCACCAAGTACCCTTTCTTATCTGGGTATCCTTTATCAACTAAATAATATTTACCTTAATAAAGATTAAAAATAGGGAAAATTACTTACATATATAGTAATTCATAATATCATGAAAAAAATGAATTGTTACCTTCTGGTGTCTTCGGAAAATTCATAGTTGGAGTGTTAATTGCATGAAGAAAGGTGATCATGTGCTAATTCTTCCCATCCAACATACACAAATGTAAAACACATGTCAAAGTCACATACGACCATGACACTAAAAGTTAGGATATCCTTTCGTCCTATATATCGTATTTGATCTATCTCAGGAATACAAGCAGCTACATGTGTATCATCAATACATCCAATACAATCCTAATGTCAAAATGTATGTTACTATATAGTTAAATAATAAAAAAAATGACACAAAGAAGAGTATTTTAAGACTTACCTTGAAATATGATGTATCTTTCATCATAAGCAATGTGAGATGATATATTTTTAAATTATGGGTCCCTTGGCTCTATGTATCGCGTGCTAGACTTTTTCTTTGTTGCATATTGCATATTGCATTAAGTACTTTGTGAAATGCTCTACTAATAGTTTCTCCTGAACGTTAAAATCACTCACCAACATCTCTATTAGAAAGGTCGTAAGCAAGAGTATATATCAAAATATACCCACTTTTTAATATCAATCATTTTATTACTTGATTTCAATCCATATTCTAAAGATAATTCTTCATAGAATTTATAGAAAAAACTTTACTCCATTCTAAAATAATTAACACATCGAATATGATGCTCATTTAACACTTATTTCACTCACACCTCTTGTGTCTGAACTAAAGTCATACATGATTC
Organism: Pontederia paniculata; assembly: GCA_001647135.1. Taxonomy (NCBI): domain Eukaryota; kingdom Viridiplantae; phylum Streptophyta; class Magnoliopsida; order Commelinales; family Pontederiaceae; genus Pontederia; species Pontederia paniculata. The sequence continues at coordinate 51,203 of LTAE01001279.1, read as the reverse complement.
TTTATAAATATATTTGCACCAATATGTAACTATTGCAGCTACGATAATTGAGCATTGAACTAATATCAAAAAGTCATACAACATATCCTTATTATCCATAATGAACATGTTAATCATCAATTAATATCTCATATTTGTTTAAAAAGAAAAAACTAAATTATAAGGCAAATAACAAAAGAAGATACGACATTTAAATGATGAAAAATATTACTAAAAAACATTATAGGTTCAAATGTCAAAATTTAACAAAACTAAATATTGTTATACTAAAATTCTAAAATTCTGATAAAAGAAATTTTCATTTGACTTTTTTAAACATATATTTTATTCAAGATAATCTACCTTCATCATCTTCCATGCTTAAGAAAACATCTCTCATGTTAGCATTTGCAACTAAATAACCTGCATAGCACCAAATTTCACCACACTTTTCAAAGTCTTCCGCGATTTCCATGTGTTTTATAATTTGCATTGCATAAGCAATAATAGACCTTGTAATTTTGTTACCAAAGTTTTCTACAAAAGCTACTAGTTTACCAATATGTTCATTCAATAATGCTCCTCCAGCTGATTGTCTTCTCTTACGCTTCACCTATTTATGATTGCTTCCTTTTTCACTATTTCTTCCACATTCTTTACGTGCTTGGGCATCATTTCTTTCATTTTGTACCTCACGCTCGAAGTCTCTAAAAAATTATCATTATCTTGATTATCACTTCTAAGACTATCAATATACTGAGTGTATTGACTTTCTCCACCACCAATTGTTACTTCTTCTCCTTCTTCTCTTTTTTTGATATTGCTCTTCAAAATTTGCTTGTTCATCAATATTAATAATTTATTGGGAATTAAATGGAGGAGGATCCATTAAAGGTGCATAAACCGTCTCTATTAGCTACAACATCTCCAAAAAATTATTCTCATTTATCTTCCAAAATTGGATCCACGCATTTTTCACGAAACTTCTTAACATCCTCATTTTCCTGTAAAAATAAACATTCTTGTCAAGAATAATAGAATTATTAGAATTTAAAAGTATACATACGAACTACAAAATAAACTAATCTCAATTTTTCTTTGTCACCACTCATTTGAACAATCAAGTGTTGATGTCATCCTAAGCCAGTTTCACTTCCTTTCAATTTTTTCAAATGCAGTCAGTCTCGCTGCATTGCATCATATTTATTCTTGCAACTTTGAAATTGACATACATGTTTGCTCATGGTTTCAATTTTTTCTTGAATGACACACCATTTGAAAAGCTTGTTCGCATCCATTGTGATATATATTGAAGACAAATATCACAAAATAAAAGTGCATCTCTGTTACTCCAAGTAAATGCTCTTTTTTTATTATTTGTTTGCATTTTATGTAACACAAGTAAAAAAAACTCACTAACAAACCAAAGAAGAAAAAATTATAAATATTTATGATCAAATTATAAAAAAAAAGTGTTGTGGCCTAATAAAACATATGCATGCAGCAGTAACATAGAAGATGAGCAAACTATATTTTTTAGATTTTATATAATTATATTATAAGTTTTTATATACAAGCATGATTATGAAGATTAATACATATATCTATATAAAGATATAAAATATTAATTCTCAAGCATTTGAGTTATTAAAAGAATCATTTAAAACATACCAAAACAATCATATTTGAAAAATAGTATATTTTACTAGTATAAAACAAAAAGAATCCTATTATCACAAATGCATAAACATTAGTATTTTATACATTTGTAATCTTAATTTGACGTTGCTCATTATTAACATAGGATATTAACAAATGGTAGTATCTGAATAAATGGAAAAAATAGTATATTTACTCATATTAACATACGACAAAATGTTTCATGCATGCAAGAGAAAATGGAGATATGTATCAACATGCAATAGAAGACAAAAGAAAAAAAAATAATGGAGATAGGTGTCACGCAGTAGAAGACGAAAGAAAAAAGACACTCATGTAAGAGAGAAGCATGCCACGTGAAGATAAAAAAAAGTTGATCCATGCAAAAACATAAAGCAACTAAAAACTTACATCAAAACTCATGAAAATTTTGCTCCGCTGTCGAGAAAAGAAGCTGCATCAAAACTTTGCAGTGCTGCCAAGAAGAGAAAAAAAGCCGGTGAAAACCTATTTTTTTCTTGACAAATAAAAGCAAAATCTTATAATAGTAAGAAAGGGTATATTCGGTAAAAACTCTATGCGCTAATTATAAACCTCCAAACGTTGGATGACCAAGCGTATCGCTGCTCTTTTTGCATTTACCAAACAAGTCAACAAGTGTCTTGACTAACCAAAATGCTAGACACTATATCATAAGCTAGTTTTATGGCATGCCAAATAGAGCCAAATGGGTGATGTCCATCAAACTACTCCATATGCATCTTCAGCAATATTGCTTCTAGTTCTTGTTTTTTTTTTTGTTGATAGTGGATGTTCTTTCCTCTTACATCATCTTAGCATGTTGAATCCTTCATATTTTATGTGGTATGTTTGTCAACAGATCCTAACCCAAAGAGTATATCCTTCTTGTAAGGTTCACTTCGACGTAGAGGCAAGCAAAATTCCCTTCTCATTATCTGGTGTGTTTGTGTTTAGCCTTATCACCCTTCTTAGCTTATTTTTTAGATACTCTAAAAATGTCTCGTTGAAGAATTCGATCAGTAGTTTCTAAATTCATATCTATACTCTTTTAATGGTAGTAATGTTTAAAATCTAGTGACCAATGTCTAATAATAAGGCAATGGCCCAAGATTGCCCAATGTCCTTGATAAGGGGCGAAAAGTATGGTTGCACCTACAACAACTTTTGTCGCACCCAAGACATCCTTCCATGATATTTGACCTACAACAACTTTTGTCGCAAGCAACACAAATGATTGCAGTTGAAGGCATAGGCCGCCTACGATGCTAAAGACTATGTAAGGAGCACTCCATCCACATATGAAAAATATCTCTAGATCCGTGCCTGAGGAAAGACCACCATCTATCCTAGGCTTTTGCAATTTAAACTTATATTTTTAATTTCATAATATCATTGTCTTCCACCATTGATTTCAAGAACTAACTCCTTAGTTTATAGGGTTGATGAATCACATGGCATGAACCATTTTACCTTACACATTTTATTAACAAATATGATTAGTTTTTCTTTTTATATTAACATTGATTTAATTTATATTAACAAATATGATTAATTTAATTATCCCGTTCATCGAGTCGACTCGATGAACGGGATAATTCGAACTAACCTAAACTCAATTAGGTCGATTTGAGTTCTTGGTCTGATTGGACACAAATCCATAGATCAAAATTTGAACATCAACGAGTCAAATACATATTTGAATTTTTCAAACTTGATGAACCCAAGCCAACCCGACTTGGTGACCTGACAAAGTTTTCCTTTTTTTCTTTCGAAGTTGATGAATTTTGGTTTTGTTTAAGTTTTAAAAATACTCTAAAAATTTTGCTAAAAAATAAAATACTTTATAATATTGAAAATTTATTTTAACGGTTAGAGAAATTTTCTTCTTAGTTGTAAAAGAATACTAATTATATTAAATATTGCAAATAAATAAATAAAAATTCAATTGGATACTCAAATGATATGACTCGACCAAATCTAACCCAATGAGGGTCGGTTGAATAAGAATGAAGGGTCATTTTACCTTACACTCGATCCAACCTAAATGACCAAAGTTGGTCGAATTGGGTGGGTTTGGGTTTGGATCAGGACTAACCTGACTCCTATTGAATGTGTTTTGACAATATTTTATTCATCCATCGGTTGAACGGAGAACCCACATAGTTGTAGTTTGAGAGGGCGCATCCAAGTTGAGGGCCAAGAGACTTATCTGAACTAGGACCCCATAACCAATGATGGTATGTGCGGTAAGCCTAGAGGATTTAACGATTCATTTTCATTGAAGAGGAGCTTATCCTGAGAGTCTTATGAATCCTCTTATGTCGGTACAACGAGAGTTGGCTGATTATTTCCTTTCATCATTCTAAATGATGTTGCATGTGACATAGTTGACGTAGTGAGCATAGGCGGAGGGAGGGGTGCACTGGCACCCCCTTGAAAGTTAAAAATTTTCTAATTAGTAGTGTTATTTACGTATTAAAGATTGAATATTTGATCAACAATGTTAATTTTGAAGTTTAGGTCCTGGGTTCGAATCTTCCAACTAAATGATTATTTAGGTGACCAATTGATGCAAGGGTTTTTTTCTACGATGAATATTGCGAAGATTAAATTGCATAATTGAATATATGACCAATGGATGATTGATTGTTAAGTAATATATATTGAGAAAGATATTTTTTGTATTATCAATAACGATATCATTCTTGATAAATTTGAAAAAAATAAAATCTCGTTGAAATTAATTATTAAAATAGATGTATGCTTATCATCCACACATTTGAAATATTTTTTTATATTATTTATCATGTTATTCTAATTTTTAAAAAAATGATATTAGTTTAAAATATGCACCGCCTGAATAGTTTGTCTAACTTCGTCCTTGTAGCAAAAGTGAGTTAACTAAGTTCATGCTTAAATCCATTGTATATGGGCTAAGAAGTTGATCAAGATTAGGGAGAATCTCTCATCTAAGACAAAAGGTATGCCAATTGATAAGTCAAGATATCAATATTAAGATGTGGTAAGTCCTTCGTGAGTAACTCAACATTTTCTTTTCAAATAATACAACGAGACCTAGTTGACCTTATCCTTGGGTTGATTCACAATCCAATAATTAGGAAGAATCAATCGTCTAAGATAAAAGGTACATCAATTCATAAGTCAAGAGACCACTTTTAAGATGCGGTAAGTCCCTTGCGAGTACCTCAACATTTTCTTTTAGAATAATACAATGAGACCTAGTTGAGAATCACTTGGGTTGATTCATAATTCAATCAAGAGACCCCAAAAATAACCAATGGAGAATCGCTTGTGAGTATCTTGGTTCGATCATTTATGCCAACGTAGTTGTTGGCTAGCACCTTGATTAAATTGATTTTCAAATTTAATCAAGCAGAACCCAAATAATTCATGTGAAATTTCTCTCACAAGAGTTATGGAATATTTTCCTATGTCAACACATTGAGAACTAGTTGCCTAACTCTTGAGTTCACATGGTTTATGAAATTGAGTCGATCAAGCGATGACAAGCGAATCTCAAGTCCTAATTCAAATTTAGTTCGTATTGGATAACAAAAGCTTTATCAAAGATGAATCCATGTTGTAGAAGTTCCATCTTTGTTATTTCCCAAAACTTCATTTTCCTCTCTTTTATGTTTATGAAATCAAAACAATAATATATTTTTCATTCTTGTTTAGTCGATCCTTTCTAGGTTGTTATTGGTGTTTATGTCATAGTCTTTGTATCCAACACCCATCGTACTACAATTAGACTCGTGCGCTTGCATATTTCTGATTGTGTAAGTTGGACAATATAAATTTAAAACTCATATGTTTTGTCGCACCATGCACCACACTCAGTGTCGCATACGTAGGCACACCCTATGTGTTGATGATATTTCGACCTAACCAATTGAATGCTGCACATCAATCCTCTTGTGAATGTATCCAAAGATTGACCAAGATTCCCTTGTGAATGCAATCTCTTGATCGCCTTTACTACTCACGGTAACTAGAAAGAAATCCTAGATATCCTTGGTTTGGCCTTTTGGTTTCCACAATTCATCTAATTTTTTTACATAATGCAAAATACCCCACCCTTAGTCCATAACCTTATTGATCAATGACTCTCCATGGGACTCTTAACATATGGATATGCTCTTTAAAGAATTTAAGATAATCTCATTGACCAACTTTTCATCTTGCTCACTCCATAACAATGCTCTCTTTTGTGAAATGTAATATGTATCAATGAGAGATGACCTCCCTACTTTCTATTCAACTTGTCACCTCACTATATGAGAGAAGGGTTTTTTTCCTTCAATGCGTGTACCTAGTGTTGAATATTCGTCCATTTTGAAATCCTCATGGTTTTTTTTATATCTTCTTAGTTTGCCAAATGAAATCTTCCTCCTCCAAAGGAGCATAGGAGAATAACATGGTAAATATATTGTCAATTAAGTGGTAAAACAAAACATAAAATAAAGTTAAACATGAACATATTTTGGTAGAGAAGACTAATATGGACGGAGCTCATGGCATTGAGGCCAAACTGATCATCTAGAGGGAGCACCCAAAAGGACGTAGAAAGTGACAGTGATGCTCATGGCTTGAATAGTCAGCCATTTGACATAAGTGTTCCATGCACGGACAGATGGAAGAGAGAAAGAAATCAGCTGCTGTAGGTAGCAAATGCATATTATAAGAATTTATATATGAAAATTGTATCATTTTTATTTTAATGTAACATGTATATGTCATTAAATGAAGTCGAGAAAAAAATGGATAAAGGATTAACTTTGCCCGATTTAAGAAGAAAATATTGAAATAAATAGAGGTCAAAAGTTTGATGAATAGCAAATTAAAAAAGTAAATGTAAATTTTTTAATTGACATCACAAGTCTCAACACTTTGTCCTCGTTAATTCATATTTATAACTTTGAGTCATATACTACGATGAATAAGAATAAAATTTCTTAAAATATTTATGAATTTAAATTTAATAATTAATACTAGAGAGTTGCTACATTCTCCTAAAAATTAACCTAAATATTCTTCTAATCTCTCACAATGACATTGACAGTAAATTTATCAACTTTTTGGGATATTTTAATTATGTGAGTATTAGGAGATTTTTTAGGAGGATTTAGAATTTTTCTTAATACTACTCCTTGTACTCTATGCAATTGTGCAAGAGCATTCAGTTGTTCAGTTGTGTTACTTCGTTCAGAAAGGCCAACAGATTCACATGGAAGGCCCATGCAATTCAAAGCCCATCGAGGCCCAATAATGTTGAAGTAACCATTTGCGTCCAATACGTGTGCACGTGCAGGTATGTGATGAGTTTGGAAATAAGCTTCTTTGACAAGGAAAAATGGCTTCGTAACTAATGCAAACAATAAAATAAATCATTTATAAAATATTTTTTTTATTTTATTATATGATAAAAATAAATATTTTAATTGGTTTTTAAAGAAAGTATTTGGTAAGAATTTAGAATTATACATTTGGACAGAGAAAGAATTAGAAATTGAAATATACTTTTCTTTTTTTAGAAAATAAATTTAAAAATTGTATACATGCATTTTATCAATATAATATTTTTATTGATAAAAAACTCTCTATTTGTCTATTTTCCTCATTAAACAAATGAAACTAAATTGAAATATGATAACATCGATCACAAAATAAAATTTACAAATGTAAATTGGGAATTTGAGTTTGGTTCGTGCGAATAACCCATAAGTTCTAAGATTGAAATTTGACTCTATGTAGCATTTTAATCTGTCAAAATATAATTTGTTTTGGACCTTTGTCCACACAATATTAAAATACATCGTAAAAGATCAAAAGAATGTAGGACGGAACCAAACCTTAATCACTCTTTTGCCCCTAGGAATTATGTATTGCACCCTTTCTCACTTTTTCCTCGTCTCTCACCCCTATAAATATTTAAATTAGTTCAGCAATGGATGATGACACAATGCCAGGATGCTTCAACATAATACACAGTGGCGGAGCCGAAGTTTTATTTAGAGGGTGCACAATTACTCATATAATTATTTATATAATATTTTTAATTATTAATTTTTATTATTTTATTTGCACAACTTAATGCAATTCAAAAGATTTACATAAATTGTACTTTTCTTTAAGCACTAAAAAGATATAAAAAAGTGAGAACATTTAGAAATATAAAAATGATATTATAACACTAATACATAATTGAATAAAATATGTGAATAATAAAATAACAAAAAATGATCATATACTTTTATATATGTGATAAAATAATATGATGGTTTATATGATATAGTATATATATTATACTTTTAGTGAATATATAAATTTTAATATAATAAATAAATGATATTTTATGAAATAATATAAGCTAATATTTGAGTAAAGGTAAAGGATAAATAATAAGAAAATAAAAGTATGCATGTAATAGAATAAATAAGTAGATTATTATGATACAATTATAGACTAATAAGGAGATATGTATATTTTAGTATATATAAATAATATTGTTAATGAATGAATAGATATTAATATAATATAAGTAAAATTTTATTTTAGAGAAGAGTATATTAGATAATATATGGGTAAAAGTAAAGAATAAGTAAGAAAATAAAAATGAGAAATATAAACTAAGTATACAAAACAATGGAAAAAAAATGAATAATTAAGAGTAATTGAACACAAGATCTTTAGCAATCATTTCAAATATCTATCTACCCATCTACACAGGTAAGAAAATTTGTTACATAATTACTAAGAAAATATTAAATGGATCCAGAGGTGCCAATGAACCCTCTTGCAACCCTAGATCCGCCTTTGATAATACATATATAGGGTGTTATAGTAATATTACATCGATATCAAAAATATAATAGTAAATATATTGGTACTTACTATCAGAGTGCATGTATATACATAAATTACAATAATTATAAATTAAAAAAATGATAGAATTTTCTTAAATATTTATCCATGCATTATCTTTAAAATTATTATAAATAAGATTATTTTTCTAAAATGTTAGCAGATTCAATCATAATTACCAAAAAAGATATTCTACATCAATATATATTATTAATTAAATGTGCTATTAACAATGTCAAAAGTTTATATTTAGATTTTAACACTCTTATTCTTGTGTGAGTGACTGATAACATTTATTTAGTCCAACTTCTAATATATGAAAAAAAAATAAATTTAATATGAGATAAAATTTAAACTCAGGATGTCTAATTCTTGTATCACTTTAAAAGTGAATGCGCTATCAATAAAAGTTTAACTAATATCTTTATATTTATATACTTAACGTATAAAATATTTTTTCCTATTTATGATAAATCTTAAATAAAAATCATGAATAATTTTAATCTAAGAAATATTAATATATATATATATATATATATATATATATATATACTTTTGAGAATATTACATTACACAAATCAAATATTGTGTGCCTTTGCATGCTCCCCATTTATTTTTAGTAACCAAGATTTTAAATGATGGCATTAGAATGATACACAAGTAATAATCTTGATATTAGTTTTACGTGCATGTTATTTTGCTACGATTTTTTAATTATTTTCGCTAATATCTCATTACTATATTTTTATGAATAACTATAAATTATAATTTTATAGATTTTAATTCTTAAACTATTTTTACTTTAATATTTTAATTTTGACATTTGATTCTATCAATTTTTTATTAAAATTATTTTTTTAATTTATTAAATGATATTTATATCCTTATGTAAATGTTTAAAATATTTTTTTCTCTTTTATTACTTATTAGTTTAATATTCTCATTTTGACATTTGATTCTATCAATTTTTTTTATTAAAATTATTTTTTCATTTATTAAATGATATTTATATCCTTATGTAAAGGTTTAAAATATTTTTTTATCTTTTATTACTTATTAGTTTAAAATACCCTTTTATTATTTGTTTTATTAAATTGACAGAAAAAAGTATTAAAAGAATTTTTTTTAAAACTTTACATAACAGTACAAGTGTCATTTAACAAAATTTAAAAAAAATAATAAAAGTTTGATAGAATAAAATGTCAGAACTAGAATGTTAAAATAAAAATAGTTAAAAAAAATAAAATTAGTAAAATTATAATTTGAAGTTATTCTTAAAAAATTATAGTACAAGTGGATTTAACTTTTTTGTGGACGGGTAGAGCTACTTTGTGAATAAAAATTTGGAATGAAAGTGCTCCCTAATTAATTAGGGAGTATTATGCTATTTATATTTTTAATCATATGATATATAATATATAGTGAATAAATTTAGAGGAGAGAAAAAAAATTGGTCTCCGTGTTAAATAGAACCCAATGAAGGAAATAAGGGAGGGGCATTAATTTAATTTTATTTTATTCTCGAAGTCGAACGGAATCGCCCAATAATTCCATTTGACTCCTACTTACTTTATTCACTCGGCGTCTTCTCCATTTCTCTCCCAAGTCCAAAGCAAACCAGCAGCAAATCCAAACTCCTCCGTCTCCGATGGCGTCTCCGCCGCCCATCCTTCCCGTCTCCTCCGCCACTGCCTCCGCCGCAGGCGGCGCCACCGCCACCGCGGTTCCCCCGATTTCCGTCCCGGCGCTTCGGCTCTTCCTCTCCCGCCTCTCCGACGCTGGCAGGCGCTCCCTCGCTCACCGCCGCCCCTGGACGGAGCTCCTGGACCGCTCTGCCTTCGCCCGGCCGGACTCCCTCTCAGATGCCGCCTCCCGCCTTCGGCGCAACCTCGGTTACTTCCGCGTCAACTACCTCGCCCTCCTCGCATCCGTCCTCGCACTCTCCCTCGTCTCTCACCCCTTCTCCCTCTTTCTCATCGCCTCTCTCCTCGCCGCCTGGTCCGTCCTCTACTTATTCCGCCCCGCCGACGCTCCGCCCGTTGTCCTCTTCGGCCGAACCTTCGCCGACCGCGAGGTGCTCGCGGGCCTTGTCCTCACCACCTTCCTCGTCGTTTTCCTCACCTCCGTCGGCTCGCTCATTGTCTCAGCGCTCTCCGTCGGCGCCGCCATCGTCTGCGTCCACGGCGCCTTACGCGTCCCCGAGGACCTCTTCCTCGACGATCAGGATCCTGTCGGTCCCGCCGGCGGCCTCCTCTCCTTCCTCGGAGGCACCACCACCGCCACCGGTATCCGTGTATGATGCGAGATCCAGCGTCGATCTTGACTGGATTGCTAATGCCTGTGTTCTTGGTAGCATCGGCTGATACGACTTTGGCGTTCGACAAGGAAAGAGGTATTCTTGGATCTAGGGTTTGTCTTTATTTGCTGGTAATTGATTATTTACACGGGAAGCAGTAGGAAATACTGGATCTTCTGTTCAAGATCTAATTTTGGATGTTGGATGATTAGAAAGACTACTGCTTTTGTTTTTTGTAGATCCACAAAGATTGTTAATGATTCTTTACCAAGTTGTTATCTATTTTATGTTCAAATAAGATCTAGATGTTCTTCCTCTCTCTAATTCATTATGGATTGGTCTTTCTTCTTTATGGGAAAACTTAGATAAGGTGCAGAATAAAATGGTTGCAAGGAACTTGTCTTTTATACGATCTAAATAAAAAAGTATGGACTTTGCTAGATATGTCATAATTATGGCAGGTTTTATAACTTAATCTTAGTGAATTTGAGATTTAAATTTCTGTTCACTTATTTGTCAAATTGTAGGCATGATGTCTTAATTTATAGATTGTGCAACAGCTCATTTGTGAACTTAAGGGATTCAAACTTGTATATTCGAGGAGTGATGCTAATGTAGTGCATTCACTTATATTTGATTCGTTACATAGTACAACTATGTTCTATGGCATGCATAAAAGGGAGAAAATGCAGAATCCATGGACACTGTGGTGCATGGAAAACATTGCCATTGATTTGTTGCTTTTCACATCTTCTCAAGCCATATAGATTTGCAGTAAGGATGGATTTGGTTTATTGTCGACTATCTTTGTAATGCCTCCAAAGCACACCTCGTCACCTGGCAGAATGTTCTCTTGGAGACGCTACGGGTTTACTTCTTTGAATTTTACTTTGATCAATTGACTGGCAAACATCACAGACACATTATATAAAAGCTAACATCTCAAATTGAGACATCATTTCAACTAAAGAAATAAAAGTCTAATACATAAGTTCAAGGAGAAGACTAAAATTAACTACTAAATTCAAATAAGAGATATCAACTAATAAAGTTCTTTATTCTCTTCTTCTTGAAAAAAAAGACTTCTTTATTCTCTACTACACGACCATCATGAGTCAACCAGAACTTATTCCATGTGCAAAGCATACCATCACGAGTAGCATCATCTCCTGCGCCATCAACACCTATTCAAACTCCTGATTACATGCAAAATTGAATTCGCAGGAGAAATAATCTCTTGTGTTATGATGTCCAATATGTAAAGATCATATATAAAATTTTTAATATGTAAAGGAACATAATTTGACAATAGAATCTATCATATTCAGTATGCATATTAAAAAAATAGTCATCTACAATGAATAACCAATATAATAGCTTATTATCTTAATAACCTCAAGTTTCACATTGAACTTGACTGGATTGATAATGCCTGTGTTCTTGGTAGCATCGGCTGATACGACTTTGGCGTTCGACAAGGAAAGAGGTATTCTTGGATCTAGGGTTTGTCTTTATTTGCTGGTAATTTACACGGGAAGCAGTAGGAAATACTGGATCTTCTATTCAAGATCTAATTTTGGATGTTGGATGATTAGAAAGACTACTGTTTTTGTTTTGTTACTTGAAAAGTCCACTTGTAGATCCACAAAGATTGTGAATGATTCTTTACCAAATTGTTATCTATTTGATGTTCTTAATATGAAATGATGTTCAAATAAGATCTAGATGTTCTTCCTTTCTCTATTTCATTATGGATTGGTCTTTCTACTTTATGGGAAAACTTAGATCAGGTGCAGAATAAAATGGTTGCATGGAACTTGTCTTTCATACGATCTAAATAAAAAAGTATGGACTTTGCTAGATATGTCATAATTATGGCAGGTTTTATAACTTAATCTTAGTGAATTTGAGATTTAAATTTCTGTTCACTTATTTCTCAAATTGTAGGCATGATGTCTTAATTTATAGATTGTACAACAGCTCATTTGTGAACTTAAGGGATTCAAACTTATATAATTCGAGGAGTGATGCTAATGTAGTACATTCACTTATATTTGATTCGTTACATAGTACAAATATGTTCTATGACATGCTTAAAAGGGAGAAAATGCAGAATCCATGGGCATTGTGGTGCATGGAAAACATTTCCTTTGATTTGTTGCTTTTCACATCTTCTCAAGCCATATAGATTTGAAGTCATGATGGATTTGGTTTATTGTCGACTATCTTTGTAACACCCCTAAAACCATACCTCGTCACCTGGAGACGCTACAGATTTATTTTTTTTATATTTTACTTTGACCGATTGACTGGTCAACATCATAAACACATTATATAGAAGTCAACATCTCAAATTAAAACATCCTTTCAACTAAAGAAATAAAAGTCTAATACATAAGATCAATGCGAATACTAATATTAACTACTAAATCCAAATAAGAGATATCAACTAATTAGAATTCTTTATTTTCTACTACATGACCATCATGACTCAACTAGAATTTATTCTATGTGCAAAGCAGACTATCAAGTACAAGATCATCTCCTATGCCATCGACACCTATTCAAACTCCTGATTACCTGCAAAATTGATTTCGCAAGGAAGATAACCTCCCATGAGTTATGATGCTCAATATGTAAATATAATATATAAATTTTTCAATATGTAAAAGAATATAATTTGAAAATGAGATCTATCATATTCAGTATGCATATTAGTCATATATAATTAATAGCCAATATGTTAGCCCATTACCTTAATAATCTCAGGTTTCACATTGGCCTTCAATATTTTCTTTCAATATCATAATTTGTTGGTGGTAAGAATATCAATTGCATCTCATTTTGTGATGATATCTTTCTTGTTCAATATATTCAAAGCCACACTTAAATTTATGACCATTTTACTTATTCTTTATTTATCTTGTCTTTATGAACAATCATTACACATAATAATGAGTCTTTACCGATGCATTGAAGATTTTGATAGACTCCGGTGCCTTATGGCTAGGTAGGCTATTGGGTCTCTCTCTCTAACCCAAATAAAAACCCATTAGCAATAGTTCCCGAAGGAATTCAATTACCTTACGTCTGAGGCCCGTGTTAACAAATAGGATAAATTCCTCAATTCATCATGGGTCATTATCTTCATGCATAAATTCAATCACAAACATTACATCTTTTAGATCATATTGTTAGTTGAACTAGATTATCATTTGAGGATAATTAAACCTACACCACACATCAGATCATCTCTAACCAGTCAATACAATCAAATCATATACATGCAGAAGGAGTATTCAATAAGTTGGATGTCCTTTGAGGGAACACGGCCCATGTCGAAAGGTGACACATTGCCTTGTTTCTGTGAGAGGCTTTCGGTCGGATCACGAACGATGGTCGACCGAACGCAGTCCGAGTTCTAGGTGACGCGGTCCACGTCGTATCAAATTTTAATCCGGTTTGAAACAGTTCAGGAAAACATGGGTCACATCCATTTTAGGGTTAAGGTTTCTTTTGTCGTTGGAGGAACATGGTCCGTTTCAGAAATCCACATGACTTGTGTCCTGGCATGGCTCCGACGTTATCCGAGGAACACAGACATTGTCGTGCATGACACGGTTCGTGTTCAAGGATCTTGTTACTATCGATTCTAAATATGGTTTCCATGTCGAGGATGTCAAAAGAGAGATTCATTATTTCTTTTATAACAATTATAAATCCGGGAAAAGGAAAAATAATTTGATATGAACTCATAAGCGTTATCATTCTATTGCATATAGAGAGTCTTAATTATGATCCTAATTGCATAACTTTGATGCATTGATGTTATCTCCTATTTGTTCATCGTTTTAAGTTATCTTCTTTGTTCCTTCTCCGCACTTCTTCCTCCATGTGTTGTTGATCCGCGTCAAACTTTTCTGGTGTAAATCCCAAGTATGAAGGCTAAAGAAAGATGATTTCTATGAGAGGAAAAATAAGTCTTATCTCCAATCCCTAAAGAGAGAGAGAGAGAGAGAGAGAGAGGACCTCGTGACAGCTGGGAAGAAAATAATGAGCTAGGGAAGAAATATTTCGTGGTTATGAGTTTATATAGAGGTGGATTAGGATTTTCAAATAATTTAAAATGCAATCAACTTTGTAACCCTAATTTAACTAGAATTTGGACTCGTCGTCTGTGTCCTACTTGGACATGGTCTGTTTTCGGTACTATTTTGGTTTGTCTTGACACTGCCCGTATCCCAGTTGGACACGATCTGCCTTGGTCTCCTAGTTCCCGACTTCGACGTGTTTCATGAGATGGATGCAACACGGTCTACATCCAGGTTGGATAAGGTCTGTGTTGGGTCATGGTTTTGTTGGGGTGTTTGTAAGACCTTTTCTTTATCTTACTGATATGTTGGATAATTGACAGTTTTTCTGTAGATCCATCCACAGGCTGTAACACAGATATTACGTGACCAATTGTTATGACTGCTCAGTTAATTTTGGGTCGCAAAGTGGCTTCTCAATTTAATTGTGACTTATGAAGATTTCAGTACTTTAGTTAACCATGACTAACTATTAATGTATTTCCTCAACAAGAGATTATCATATTATCCTAGATCTGACAACTTTTTAACTCATCAATTTGTTTGCTGGTTTACTTGGTTGTGTTTTCCCCCCTTTTGATCACCTCATGTTAAACAGCTTTTGCCTCTTGTAAACTAAACTATAGCTAATTAACTATGGCATATAATCTATCCAGGAAAAAAATATGCCATATAAATGATGTTTTCATCATTATTTATCAATTCTTCTGTGTCACAAAGCTTCCTAAATCAGAAGTGGATGCTAGATATGTTTTGGTTTTCAGGTCTCAAGAGGCTTAGCTCATCAGCATTTAGTTGATGAAGAAACCTTTCTTTTTCTCTTTGGTGTAAATGGGGAGGT
Organism: Pontederia paniculata; assembly: GCA_001647135.1. Lineage (NCBI taxonomy): Eukaryota > Viridiplantae > Streptophyta > Magnoliopsida > Commelinales > Pontederiaceae > Pontederia > Pontederia paniculata. The sequence goes on along the minus strand of LTAE01001279.1, from coordinate 35,431 downwards.
TGATTGCTGGTTACCTAGATTATAGGTATGCCAAAGCAATGCTGAAGTTTGTTTCTTAGAATCCATCCACTAAAAGAATGTCGGCTTGAGTTGACGATGATGGGTCTATTAATCCGAAGATGTAAACCATCAATGTTTCTATCATCTTTACATTCTTGATCTGATTATTGCATGTGATTAGGAAATACGAGTTTTTTTTTTCGACCTAAAAAGAAATGAGATTTGATGCTTCATCCAAAAGTTCTCTTTTACGAGGATGGATTTTCGTCCTCAAATTCAATGCCTCTTCGGCTCTTCCGCTCATCCTGTGAGTAATAAAAGTCTGAATTCTTCAGAACCCCTGTAGTTACTTGGACTGAGTATATAAATGCTACCGTTTGCCATCTTTAGAATCAAAAGGGGACGGTCTTATCATATGAATATGGTTCATTTATACATCATGCTTCCAAATTAGATTGGCTTGTTTGTCCTATCATTCACATCAAGTGATATTGTTGTCTGCGGTATTTTGATTTTTCTTTTTTAGTTTTATATATTTGTCCACAACTTGTCAGTAAGTTCATTTCCCTCAACAAAATAAATGAATCTGTGCTGTGTATGGGCAAATGTGTAAATCTTCAAATAAGTCCATGCTCTTTTATTTCCAAAATTATTGTGAGTAAAATTTTTTTTTTTGCTTTTCATACATTATTTATTTTTGCGCACCTGTGAAATGTTACATTACGGCGGGTCCCATATGATTCTCTAACGCAATTCCATATGAAAAAGAAAAAGAAAATACCATCTGAAAATTTGAGCTAGGCAATATTACTACTTGTCATTACTCGAGTTTGACAACAAGATCGATCATAAATGATAATAGCATCTAGAATACATTTTTTATTCAAATTGAAATTAGTATTTGTTTTATCTAATGAGAGGAATAGTTTGCTCGTTGATTGTGTGCTTTTCTGATTGCTCTAACAATTTGTTTCTCATAAATCATAATTAGCGTTTCCATTATAAACTTGTGTGTTAAAACAAATATGTGCATAAGCTCATTAAGAAGCACGACTGAGCAAGTAATTAACAAATAGGGGTCGCATTAAACAAGCTCTACACAGTGAGTTGTTGGCCATAAATGCCCCGAATCGAATTGAATTGAGATCGATTTGGAAACGTCACGTCCGCTTCAACTTGGGGCACCATGCCAATCTGAAGAACGATCTTAATTGGACTGTGCCGCTTCTCTCTCTGGAATTTTGAAATAAGAATGCAAATTATCATCTCCCTCTTCTAAGAAAGAGTAAGAAATATAACTTGCTTCAACTATATGGAACGCCGTTCATTCTCTAATTTATGATTCAGATTAAGATATAATTTAAATATTATTTTTTTATTAATTAAATTTAAATATTTTAATGTTAATCACAAATTTAACATCGAACGATTAAAATTTACTTCACACTATCTCTCTTGTCCTCAATGAAATTTTGAAATATGAAAAAAGTTGTAATCAGATTTTGAAAACGTTATTATTGACATTATTAAGAACATTAAGGCCCTATTTGAATTGCGAACACCATCACGAATAAGAGCTTGTTCTCACCTTTTTATTCAAACACCCATTTTTCTACAGTTGTGGGACCCACATCATTTATTGCTAGAACACATGAGTTAGTGAGAGCAACCTGTTCTTGCTCTACTCAAGAACAAGCTTGTTCTTGATGGGTTAAGCAGATTGGGTTATCTGTGAGGTCAGTTGTCCTTATCCCAGGAGCAAATAAATTATAGCCGGAGCAAATAAATTGTAGCCAAACGGGGCCTAAGGATGCCGAGGTCGTCGTTTCCTTTCTCTCATCTTTATAGTCACCAAATGCTGGTTTTTTGTTCTAATTATGCTGGAAAAAAGCTTGTAATCTTTCTACAAGTTCTGAACAACTGAATCCTTTATCCTCCCAGATATTCAGGAAGGCTTTCTATCTCTATTTCTCAAATTTGCATATCATTTTGAACTTTCCTTGTGAAAAAGCGAAGCAGAAAAGTGAATCTCATCTCACAAGTCCCCACACCATACAAAAATATAGACAAAAAGTAACATACACAGAGCTCAGTCCATTGAACTCGCTTGACTCAATCATCGTTCCATCACACACTGCGGTAAAGAAAAAAGGCAACGGGAGCATCACCAACTCATATGATTACTCCAAGTTTTGCCAAGACAAACTACCTTTGTTCTCTCTCTCCCTATCATACTTCTGCTGTCCTTTGTTCTGCATTACCAGCATTACTCTCTCTCTCTCTCCTAGTAAAACTCCAGGGCATCATCCAAGTTTTTTTTTTACCTCGTATCAATAAGAGATAAGGTAAAAACTTAAAAAGGTTGAAATCACATGTTAAATTTTGCATCTTTTCTGTAGCGAACGTGCGCCTCTCTCTCTCTCTCTCTATATATATATTATATATATATAATATTTCTGGGCAGTACACATGAAGAAAGGTAGCCGTTAGAGCAACATGACCGGAATCCCATTGACCGAGTCCTAATATATCAATTTTTTCCCCTTCGCACAAGGGGAAGATGAGTGCTCAGATGGCACACATGGTTTGCCAAAACTAGCCGTTGCCTTCCGATCGTTACTATTTCTTCCGAGCCAAACCCTCCTCCGATCTGATCCTCTACTGCTTTCTCTCTCCTCCTAGGAAACCACAAAGATTCCACCCTCTCTCTTTCTCTCTCCTCAATTAACCGCCTGTCCATCTCTCTCTCTCTCTCTCTCTCTCTCTCTCTCTCTCTCTCTCTCTCTCTCCAGAGCCCCTAAAACCCCCTCCAAACCCCACCAGGGCACCACCTTTACTTCAGACAAGTCCATTTCTTCGTCTTCACTATTCACTCCCTCTTCCCCCGCAGCAGGAGCTCCGAAGCAATAAGAAAGCATCACACAGGGAGCAAACAAGTAGAGCAAGCTCTGCCTCTTCCATCCTGCATGCCTGCCATGGGTGCACCCGAAGAGCACCCGTTCCAGTTCAAAGACGCAGAGCTCAAGCGGAAGTCATATCAGTCTCATGACTTCGCCATGCACTCTGCGGCTGCCGCTGTTGCGCTCCTGTTGCTTCTCGCATGCCCCATGGCGTATGGCGCCTGGGACGGGGTGGCCATCACCCAGGCCGACTACCAGGGACTGCAGGCGCTCAAGCACGGCCTGGACGACCCGATGGGCTTCCTGCGGAGCTGGAACGACACGGGCTTGGGCGCCTGCTCCGGCGCCTGGGCGGGGATCAAGTGCGTCAAGGGGAAGGTCATCGCCGTCCAGCTCCCATGGCGGGGGCTCGGCGGCACACTCTCGGAGAAGATTGGCCAGCTGACGGCCCTGCGCAAGCTCAGCCTCCACGACAACTCCATCGGCGGCCAAATCCCCTCCGCGCTCGGCTTCCTCCGCGACCTCAGAGGTGTGTACCTCTTCAACAACCGCTTCGCCGGCGGCATCCCACCGTCCATCGGAAACTGCCTCATGCTTCAGACCCTCGACCTGAGCAACAATACGCTCATCGGCAGCATACCCTCCTCGATATCAAACTCGTCCAAGCTCTACAGGATCAACCTCAGCTACAACAGCATCTCCGGCGCGATCCCCGTTGCTGTCACGCGCCTCCCTCTGCTCGTGTACCTCTTCCTCCAGCACAACAACCTCTCCGGTTACATTCCTGATACGTGGGGGGACGCAAGTCTGAGTGCGGGGTTCCAGCTCCAGAGCTTGAGCCTTGATCACAACTCCATCGATGGCCCCATTCCGGCGTCGCTCGCCAGGTTGCAGATGCTGGAAGACGTATCCCTTAGCAACAACCGGCTTAACGGAAGCATACCGGAGGATATTGGGAGCCTTTCAAAGCTCAGAGCTTTGGATCTCTCTGAGAACTCCATTGGAGGAAGCTTTCCTGCGTCACTTTGCAACCTGTCTTCTCTGGTGGACCTCAACCTTGAAGGAAATCAGCTCCAGGACCAGATTCCAGAGACCATTGATGGCCTCAGGAACCTCTCGGTACTGTCTCTAAACCGCAACCACTTCGCTGGCCAAATCCCTGCAACTCTCGGAAACATCTCCGGCCTTTCCCTATTGGACTTGTCCGAGAATAACTTGACAGGAGAAATCCCTGCTTCCATTGAGACCTTGTCCAATCTCACTTTCCTCAACGTCTCAGACAACAACCTCTCTGGCCCTGTTCCCATCCTCCTCTCCGAAAGATTCAACTCGAGCTCTTTCGCCGGAAACCTGCAGCTCTGTGGTTACAGTGTTCTGGTTCCCTGTCCGTCTCCTCCTCCTGCCATATACCCACCTCCTCCATCAACCTCAGAGAGGCCGAGCCGACGAAAGCTAAGCACGAAGGCCGTCATACTCATAGCAGTCGGAGTTCTCCTTCTGCACCTGTTTCTGCTCTTCTGCATTCTGCTGAGCTGCCTGTTGAAGAAGAAGCCCAGCGCGAGTCCCAAAGGCGCTGCCGCGGGGACGACGGCCACGAGAGGCGAGAAGGGAGCCGCCGCGGCCGGCGCCGAGGGTGAGGCGGGCGGCGAAACCGGAGGAAAGCTGGTCCACTTCGACGGGCCGCTGGCGTTCACCGCGGACGATCTCCTGTGCGCGACGGCAGAGATCATGGGGAAGAGCACTTACGGGACTGTGTACAAGGCCACTTTGGAGGACGGCAGCCAAGTTGCAGTGAAGAGGCTGCGGGAGAAGATTGCCAAGGGCCAGAAGGAGTTCGAGACCGAGGTGAACGTGCTCGGAAGGATTCGGCACCCCAACCTATTGGCTCTCAGAGCTTACTACTTGGGGCCGAAGGGAGAGAAGCTGCTCGTCTTCGACTACATGCCCAAAGGAAGCCTTGCAGCTTTCCTGCATGGTAAGCTTTGATCAATCCTTCTCTTCTGTACTGCATGGTATTCTTCATCTGAAACAGTGGTCGCACCATCATTGCTTGTTGCTGCAACTGCGCTCAAATTTGGCTTTTGGTTGTTTGGTGATGCAGCTCGTGGTCCTGACACGCCAATCGACTGGCCGACGAGGATGAGGGTCGCCATCGGCACCGCGCGCGGCCTGCGTCACCTCCACGTCGACCTGAGCACGGTTCATGGCAACCTCACGAGCGGCAACATCCTGCTGGACGATAACGCGGATGCCAAGATCGGGGACTTCGGCCTATCGCGCCTCATGACGGGCGCCGCGAGCTCGAACGTGATCGCCACGGCCAGCGCGCTCGGGTACCGCGCCCCGGAGCTGTCCAAGCTCAAGAAGGCCAACGCGAAGACCGACGTGTACAGCCTCGGGGTGGTCATGCTCGAGCTCCTAACAGGGAAGTCCCCGGCGGATAGCACCAACGGCATGGACCTGCCGCAGTGGGTGGCGTCCATCGTGAAGGAGGAGTGGACCAACGAGGTGTTCGACCTCGAGCTGATCAAGGACGCGACGTCAGGGACGGCGACCGGGGACGAGCTGCTCAACACGCTGAAGCTGGCGCTGCACTGCGTCGACCCCTCGCCGGCGGCAAGGCCGGAGGTCCAGCAGGTGCTGCAGCAGTTGGAGGAGATCAAGCCGGAAGTGGCCGCTTCCATGATCACCTTCTCCCCCTCCAAGGATGAAGATGCGGCCGTGGCCACGGGTGGTGGTGCTGCTGAAGCATCTAAAACTCTTGAATGAGTAGTAGTAATGGTATTACTATTACTATTATTTCTATTACTACTACTTTACAGCAGCAGATACTACTTCTGGGTAGTAGAACAATTTACGTAGAAATTTTTGGTGCTGGTTAAGTTTTGATTTTGGGGGATGGGTCTGTACATAAAGGTTTCATATGATTGTTGTTCTTAGGTTTAGGAAAAGTTTTCCATTCATTCTTTTTGGCCTGGCTTTTCCTTTTTCATTTGATTATTTAGGTGTACTCCCCCCTAAGTCCCCCTTCCTGAATAAAGTATCAAAGCTCTCTTTGTTCCTATCACTCACTCAAATTGGTTAACATCTTTCACTATTCTTTAGCCACCAAGATTTTCATATTCCAAGATGCAAAATGCATTGAATTGACTTATAATAACGATTTTAAGATTCCAACTAGAAGACTTTTTCGTATTAAAAATTCAAATCACTTACAAGTATTAAGTTCAATTCATTTATTAGTTGGACCAAACAACTCCTGGTACTAAATTTTGCTTCATTGAAATTGAGAGTTAGTGCATTTTTTTAATCTTCATGTACTTTGTATTTCATCATTTGTAACTGAAAAATAAGACTTATGGTGAATACAAATATGCTTACATTAACTAAGTGTTGATAATGCCTTGAATCTTTAATCCAATGGAAACTCATATGATCCCTGCGCATCACAGCCGATGAATAATTGGAGCGGTGAAGTCGTCCGTCCCATACGGAGGTCTCAGCGAGCTTGAGAGAGGGTCTAGGAGGGATCCAGGAGATCCCCCCTGCGGGGGGCGGGGGCTCGGGTGCGGAGCCCCCGAAACCTAGACAACCTTAGAGCTTCTATTTTTTATTTTGTATTAGTCCATATATAAACTCCCTAGGATTTGAGTTAATTTGTATCTTGTATCATTTATTATTTTTTCACATCGAAGAAATAACTCTAGCCGTCGCCCGAGGACGTAGCCCAGTTAAGGGTGAACCTCGTAAATTCGTGTGTAGTATCAGAGCCTTAGGGTTCGTCGGCGAATCGAGATCAGGCGAAGAGATGACGTCCAACAACGTGAAGATCGAGAAGTTCACCAGGAATAGCTTCGGGCTATGGCAGATTAAGATGCGTGAACTTTTGAAATAACAGGGGATCTGGGTGCCGCTCTCGAAGGCCAAAGCGAAGGAGATCGATACGAAGGGAAAATCTAAGGAGATCGATCCCGAAGATTTGGTTCGCAGGAGGAGAAGGCGCACTCGATGATCTTGCTGTGTTTGGTGGATGAGGTGATAATTGAGGTCGCTGATGAAAAAACGGAGACAGATCTGTGGTTGAAACTTGAGAGTTTGTACATGACGAAGTTCCTCACCAACAAGTTGCTATTGAAGCAACGTCCGTTCACCCTCCGCATGCAAGAAGATACTCCTCTGAAGGAACATCTTGATCAACTGAATACTATATTGATGGAGTTGCGAAATATTGATGTGAAGATTGATTATGAAGATGTTGCCTTACTTTTGTTAGTTTTTCTCCCTCCTTCGTTTGAGAATTTTGTTCAATCTATGATCGTCGGGAGAGATACTATAAGTCTGGAAGAAGTAAGATCGAGCCTACATACTCGTGAACTTCGGCATATGACTTCTGGTAGTTCTGCAGAGACTCAAGCCACATGGTTAATTTCGACTGCGGAGAAGGGACATGCCTCGAAGAAGGGCAAGCCAAAGTCGAAGTACAAGAAACCAAATTCGAAAGACATCTACAATTATTGTAAGGAACCAAGCCACTAAAAGAAGGATTGCCCCAAGAAGAAAAATACAACCGTTGCTGCTATTGTACATCAAGGCAAAGACTCAGAAGATGATTTGGTTCTTGATACAACTGACCAGGGATGTCTAGAGGAAGGTTGGGTTCTTGATTCAGGATGTTCCTATCATATGACTCCGAACAAGGAGTGATTTTTAACTTATCAAGAGTTTGATGACGGAAACGTCATCATGGGCAATGATGCATTTTGCAAGATTGTTGGAATCTGCTCTATTCAGATTAAAACTCATGACAACAAGATGAGGACACTAACAGATATTCGTCATGTTCGCAATTAAAGGAGAACCTGATATCATTAGGAGTCTTGGACTATAAAAGGATGTCAGATCAACGTTGTTGGAGGTGTTCTCACTGTCACAGAGGGTGATATTGTTGTCATGAAGGGAGTCAGGCAGAAAACCTTATACATACTACAAGGCAAAACAGTCTCTGGAGTTGTTGCGGTGACTAGTTCATCAGATTCAGAGGTGTCAAAGTTGTGGCATATGCGGCTTGGACACATGAGTCTGAATGGGATGAACATTCTCAGCAAGCGAGATCTTCTGGGAGGTCAAAAAATTTTTGAAATCAGCTTCTGCAAGCATTGTGTTTTCGGCAAGCAACATCGACTTCAGTTCGGCAAGGCAGTGCATAGAACGAAGGCTACACTTGACTACATCCATGTTGATTGTTGGGGTCCCTCTCGTGTTTCATCCTTAGGAGGCGCTAGATACTTCCTTTCTGTGATTGATGACTACTCAAGAAGACTTGGGTATTTTTGATGAAACATAAGAGTGAGACTTTCAAGGCCTTCAAGGAGTGGAAGATTCTGGTAAAGAATTAAACATCAAAGAAGGTGAAACATCTTCGTACTGACAATGGTATGAAGTTCTGTTCTTCTGAATTTGATTAGTTCTGCAAAGATGAAGGCATTATCAGACATCACACCATCAGACACACTCCGCAGCAGAACGGTGTGGCAGAACGAATGAACATAACGCTTCTGGAGAGAGCAAGATGCATGCTCTCTAATGCGGGCCTGAATAGGGCATTCTGGGCTGAGGCTGTTAACACAACCTGCTACTTGGTGAATCGGATCTCGACGACTGTAATTGATCTCAAAACTCCTATTGAGGTATGGTCTGAAAATCCTGTTGATTATACTAATTTAAAAGTTTTTTGTTGTCCTACATATTATCATGTCAGCGAATGAAAGCTGGAGCCAAAGGTCAAAGAAGGAGTATTCATGGGGTATGGAGCAGGAGCGAAAGGCTACAGAATCTGGTCTCCTTCAAAGCACAAAGTAATCCACAGCAGAAATGTAACCTTTGATGAAGCTTCAATGCTTCAGCCGAAAGTGGAGGTTGTTGATGCAATACCTGAGAGTGTCAATAAATAGGTGGAATTTGAGATGGCTCAAGTTGAGAATGATATAGGAGGACAACACCAAGTTGATCAGCCAGAGCTAAAAGAACCTGAAGAGCAACCAGAAGAGGAGTCTATTGTTGTTGGGCATCCTCGCAGGCAGGTGGGTCCTCCTAAGAGATATGACTTTGAGGACATGGTTGCTTATGCATTGTAGGTAGCTGAAGAGGTGGAGTCTCCAGAGCCATCAAATTACAAGGACACAATCGCATGTGCAGAATCAGAACAATGAATCGCTGCAATGGGTGAGGAGATGGAATCTCTTCACAAGAATCAGACATGGGAGCTGGTCAAGTTGCCAAAAGGCAAAAAGGTTGTAGGCTGCAAGTGGATCTTTAAGAAGAAACTTGGAATTCCTTAAGTTGAAGGCACAAGATATAAAGCACGCTTAGTTGCTAAAAGCTACAGTCAGAAAGAGAGAGTTGACTATAATGAGGTGTTCTCACCAGTTGTCAGACATACTTTCATCAGGGTGCTGTTTGCTCTTGTAGCACATCAGAATCTGGAGCTTGAGCAATTAGATGTGAAGATTGTCTTCCTACATGGAGAACTCGAAGAGGATATTTTGATGAGTCAAGCAGAGGGGTTTTCTATTCTTGGAAAGGAAGACCAAGTTTGCAGGTTGAAGAGGTCTTTATATGGGTTGAAGCAGTCTCCACGTCAATGGTACAAGAGGCTTGATACATTTATGATCAGTAAGGGATTCATCAGAAGTCCCTATGGTTGTTGTGTGTATCACAAGAAGGTGAAGGACAGCTCCACTATTTTTCTGCTTTTGTATGTTGATAATATGCTCATTGCTGCCAGGTACATATCAGATGTTGAGAATTCGAAGAAACTTCTTAGCTCAGAGTTTGACATGAAGGATCTGGGTGCAGCTCAGAAAA
>LTAE01001279.1:1401-25170 GCA_001647135.1 Pontederia paniculata | reverse complement strand
GGAGCCCCCGAAACCTAGATAACCTTAGAGCTTCTATTTCCTATTTTGTATTGGGAATCCATATATAAACTCCCTAGGGTTTGGGTTAATCTGTATCATTTGCTGATTTTCCACATCGAAGAAATAACTCTAGCCGCCGCCCGAGGACATAGCCGAGTTAAGGATGAACATCGTAAATCTGTGTGTCTTCTTTATGTTGATTTCTCTCTCTCGCCTATTTTACATAACACTAAGGTTAATACAGAAAAGCATGAACGTAAGGAACACACAAATATTGCTCATGGAGAAAATGTGAAGAACACATCCGGTAATAAACTGAAACATAGTTTACAACCAATGAAAATTTGCTCAATTTATAAGAGTTTAAAATTGATATTAATAACCTCAAGTTCAAACTTTAAAAATATCACTAAATCAATAATCTCAACTTCAAATTAACATGAATTATTGATCTAATTGGTCATATCTTGGTTGTAACTTCAAATGGTAACTATCCAAGAAAAAACTGAAATCGGCTCTAAGGCTCTGTTTGGCTAATAACTAATGGAGAGATGGGGAAGGGAAGGATAATAAGAGAGGGGAAGGAAAAGATGGAGAAGGATTGTAAATTCTATGTTTGGATAGAAATAATGGGGTAATATACTTCACTCCTTGTTTGGATAGATGATTATGCATATGGGATGAGAAAGGATAATTTTAATAAAAGGACATATGTACCCTTTGATGAATAAAAGAAATTTAAATAATAAACTATATACTTTCAAGTTATATTAATTTTTAACCTTTGTTACCTGCATACTATTTTCTTAAAATTATTCTAGTTTATGTAATAACTCATGCATTTTAGTAGGTAACTAGAAGTATATAATAACTCATGCATTTTAGTCCAAAGTGTATAATAACTCATGCATTTTAGTATAACCAGAAGTATATTTAGTATGTATAATAATTCATATTTATACGTTAGAGAACATATATTATTTTTACACAATTGATATGACATATAAATGTAAAGGGAATTTAATAGCTTCACACTGGCAACAAGAAAAAAATCCGGAAATTATAATGTCAAAAAATTATCTTGATATTAAAAAGTGCACAAAAATGTATCCAGAAAAATGTTCTTCGGATGACAATATAACACTCTTTTACATAAAAAACACAATGACAACATAAATTAGGATGATAATCTAACACAGTTTTACATAAAAACACAATGACAACAAAAGCAAAATAAATATAAATATAATATATTGCACATTCATTCCATTTAAATGATCATTCATCACAAGTAGTCATATATCTTTTTTATAGTAAACCAACTTGTACCATCAACACATACTTGCCCAGATTTCTGAAGGACCTTCCAAATACATCAAAAGATACAACAAAAGATGATTTTGTTTTAGTTTTCAGAATTTAAACTCTTTATACATCAAAAGTTAGTTTTCTAAGTAGGAAGGACCTTCCAAAATACATCAAAAGATGCTATATCACTTTACCAAAAACTTGACTACCTTCCAAAATACTTGCTGATCCTCCAAATCAAAAGCAAACTATCTTAGTTAGATGTAGGATTACAACAAACAACACGCATTACCATAGCTTTGCGGACCTCCATTGGGCAAGCTAATATTGCCTTAAACTTCTTAGTGTGTTCAATGAAGAAGAAGAAGACATCCATTAGACAATCTTCGCCAATTTGCAACTCCTCCAGAATTCTGTAAATATCACTTTCTGGCATTGGAGACGAGGGAGGTGTTGGGAAAGCATGGTTCATGGCACAATCGAAAGATTCATTGCCTTGTTGTAAAACTCCAGTCATTTCCTGTATTGCAGTAGTAAGAAGAAGCTAGAGTCTCATCTTTTAATATCTTGGCTCTTCTACTTCTTGTACTACTTTCAGTTGGAGTGCGCGAATGAACCTCTTGCACATTTTGAGTTTCCACGTCACTTGTGAAGGCAACATCAAAATTCTCTAGAGTTATCTCATTTTGTTCAATGAGGTTATCAATACCATCAATGGTGTCAGCAGACTCTTCATGAATTTCAAATAAACGACGTTGGTGCATTTCTCTAGCAGTTTCAACATGTTCCCCAGTTGCTCTATCTTTCCCATATAAGATCATCATCTTATCATAATTATCAATAGGCATATTCATCAGTTCTTGTGTTGCAGGATGAGCCTATAAAAATTCATCAAAAAATTTGACATTAATATAAAATAAAGTAATAAAACAATTTAAAAAATCATGATTAAAGAATTAAAATTTACCTCAATCAATTTTTCCCACACTTCAGGTTCAACAGTTAACATTTTGGTGGTTGGATTCCATCCAAATCCACTAAGTCCAAACTTTTTAACGAGGTCATAACATTTTGAAAAGTTTCCTTTCAACGTCTTCCATTGATTTTGAACATTACCTTTTGTTAAATTTTTCTTCAGCTTTTAATTCACCTCAGTCACTATATTCCTATAAGCTTGAGAGGTGATTGTACCATTTACTTTGTTGCCTAACTCATACTCATGAAGAAAATCATCAATGAGCACTTCATCCATACATGAGTTCCAAGATTCTCGCCCTTCCTTTTTTGAGTTTTCACCTTCATTCATTACCTTTTTTGACATTGATTAATCTACACAATTTAATAAAAATGAACGACAAACTTACATATCAGCATTAGTAATACAATTTACATAAAGAAGATAATTAACAATTAAAAATAAAAAAACAAATTTCATAGGAACGAAATAACATATAATGTCATCAATTCAAAAGTATTCTTCAAACTCACTTACAACAACAGAATGTCTTATAATAGTCACACAAAATGTCCATAAGTAGAAAATTATTCTAAGTTACACATCATAATCATTCCACATAGGGGCGGCTATTGAATCTCTTAAAACCTTCCCTTGAATGTCATCTTCATAAGTGTTATTTTTGTTGGAGTTGGCGAATACTTCATGGCCTCTTGTTTCTCACATCGGGTACGCCCACGTGAGCTTAAGGGAACTGGAGTATTACCCAATGACATCTAACCCCTACGCGTGAAAAGGGGGGGTTCGGGGGGCACCGCCCTCCCGACGGGTTGAGCTTTTATTTAAGTTGGCCCGTATGGTGCGGATTAAGAGATTTTTTATTTGTTAGGGTTTTGGACCCATATATATTGCTCTTATTTCAGACTTGATGTTGAGCGGTTGTAACGAAAAATAATAATAGTGAAATCTCTTTGCAGGACGTAGCCCTAACAAAAAGGGTGAATCTAGGTAAATCTGTTTGTGTTCTCTATTTTTCTGCAATTCTCTTTGTGATCTTCTACTTGTGTTCTCGAATTTCCCATCAATTTTGACCACAACGTTGAACTATGGGATTTTGTCTAGCAAGTGCATCATCTATCTCTGCTATCAATTCTTCATTTGGATTTGTCCCCATTAGAAAATTGTGCAAAATACAACAAGCAGCAACTATGCGTTTTTTAGTCTGAATCCTATAATGAGCTTCTGCTCCACTTGCTATAATATCAAATCATTTTTTTAAGAACCCCGAATGCTCGTTTAATAACATTATATAATGATGAATGACGATGATTAAATAATTCTCGAGCATTACGAGGTGGATTTCCTGAGTATTCATTCAAGTGGTATCTCTCTCCTCGATAAGGCGTAATAAGACTTGGAGTCAATGGGAATCCATCATCAACGAGATAGTATTTACCTATGCAAAATGTCATAATATAAGTTTGTATATCTCAATATAATAATATTAGGAAACAAAGATAATGTATTTTATTACCTTGAGGAATTTTCAAATTGTCCTCTCTACTTAATGCGTCTTTTATAATTCTCGAATTAGAGGCGGTTCCTTCCCAACCAGGAAGAACATATGTGAATCTTAAATCAAAATCACATGTCGCAAGAACATTTAATGTGGGGACATCTTTTCTACCACGATATTTTAGAGCATCTTCATTAGATACTTTAACATGCACATGTGTTCAATCAATCGCCCTCAAACAATTCTGAAATAAAGCTTTAGTATTAAGTGATAAAACTAAGAAAAATATCTTTTAGAAAAATATTGTTAAAGTATGTATTCACCTTAAAATATGGATAGAATTGACAGCTATCAGGACTTGTGAGCCATCCGATTGTTTAAAAAACTTCTCTTCAAGTTCAATGATTGATCCCAACACATTATGAAAATGTCGACTTATAGTCTCTCCAGACCTTTGCATCCAAAATTGGACTTCACGATTTTTAACATTACGTGTTAATATATAAAGAGTTTTTATAACTTGTTCCTCTAGACTCGCTCTACGAGTTGGTTTTAGGCCACCGCCTCTTTCAAGCAAATTGCATAAGTTGATAAAGGCTTGAGATCTCATATGAATTATTTTGAATCCTTCATTGTTTCTAATAATTCTACGCAATATATCCTCACGAATTCTTTCTCGTTCACAGGATAGGTCATTACTGATAAGACATTTGCGACGTGATTGCATTCGAAGACAAAGCCAAACAAAAACCAAGCATATCACTGAAGTTATCGTCGTTTTATATGTTTCTCTCCATCCTTTTGCCGCAAATATTAATTTTAATTTCCTTGCATCCATCTAAGATACATAAAGAAACCAAACAAATATTTATCAGAGATGCAAACAAAAATAGAGAAGAACTTGTTTATACACTAATCATATAAGCAATATATAAAACTTATAAATATAATCCATAAAACTGCACCCTTCGTGACCTATACAAAAAATAATCAAATGCAAATCCTAAAAAAATTGCATCTTCAATGAAAGAGATAATCACAAATAATGCATAAAGAAAGAAAGAAGAATCACAAATTGCAACCTGAAAAAAAGAATCAGCATGCTTCAAAGCACAATCAAAAACAAATCTTGAAAAATTGCATCTTCGATGAAAAGGAGAATCACAATAATGCATAAACAAGGAAATAAGAATCACAAATTGAAATCTGAAAAAAAATCAGCATGTTTCAAAGCACAATAAAAAATAAATCCTGAAAAAAATAGTCTCTTTAATAAAAATGAGAATCACAAATAATGCATAAAAGAAGAGAAGAAGAATCATAAATTGAAACATGAAAAAAACAATCTGCATGCTTCAAAGCACCAACAAAATGTAAACAAAAAAAAAACTAGACAAAAAACCTAAATAAATTTCGGTCAGCTTCAAAACACCCAAGAACTAAAAAAAAATTCCCAAACTTCAAAGAGCTCACATAAAGAAAAGAAAAAATTTCGCAAAAAATAGATTTGGCAAGAAATATATAGGAAAAGAGTTTGGCAAGATATATATAAATGAAAATGAAAAATATATAGGAAAAGAGAGTGGACCTTAAGAAACAGATTCGGCAAGAAATTTTGTAGAAAAGAAAGGAAAGTCGCGCGCCTGGAGAAACCCTAGCCAGCACCTGGAGAAACCCTAGCCAGCAGAACGAAGAAGCAGAAAAGACAAGTTATCATTTTTTTAGAAGATAAAAGGGTAAAATGGTTAGATAAATATTAATCCCCCCCATTCCACCGATTTGGTGGAATGAGAAATGCTGTCGTGAAACCTATCTAATCCATCTCTAAACCACCATCCAAACAATGCCCAAGAGGTGGGACAGTTTGTGTTCAACAGTTCATTTCAAGGATCTAATTGTATTAAAGATAAAACTGCAATGTCTGAATTAAAATAACCTCCAAATATGACAAAATTCCAGGAAAATCAGTTTAGCTGTATCTCTACATGTCAGTCTACATACACGCTCGTGGACTATAAATAGACCAAAAAAAAGAAACATGATTTTACATCGGAATCTAGTTAGTCTCTTGCATATTGCCTCGTTTCGTCAGCTACACTTGCCCAAACGTTTGCAATCTTCTCCGAATAAGCAACCTATTTGACATGCAGAGAAGATGGAAGTTAGGAAGAAACTCCGCATGTACAAATTAAAAGACTAATACACCTGTTGAGAATATAATTCAAGAAAGGAATAGTGAATCAAGAAAATGACGACGACAAACAAAATGCTACTATTAGCGGTTTTTTTAAAGAGATTCAGAACAGATTTGTGGGCATTTTGAATTCCGAAATATTGACCCTTGCTTCAACAGAAATTGACCCTTTTTTAGTAGAAGTTTCAAATGTATAGCAAGCTGAATATAGACACTGGAATCCCATGAAAAACACAAGCAGACAGAAAATTCCTAATGCAGCTCCATAACGGCAACGATTATGGAATATGGTCTCTTGGTCGGAGTGCAAAGTCTTCCGAATGTCAAGTTGAGAAGATCAGAAGATATTTAACGGTAGTGTCAAAGATTTCCCATCATTTCCCACAGACCCATTCATGGGGACAAGTGAACAATATGTCAATACTGACTATTTAGGAAGAGAAATACTAAGAACTTAGAGCAATGCAAACATAAAATTCCAGCAATTGAATGACGTACTTCAAAATATGAATTTTAATTGAAATATAAAAGAATATGCATATCCGGACGTTTTATATGTAAATGAATCAGCAATTTGACAGGCCTGTTATGAAATATGTCAAAATAAGAGCTTTATGTTCGCTTAAATAGCAAACTCAATTTTAGAATTTCCATACATCGTTTGAATTTGTAACTTGCATGTTGTTAATCAAAGCAAAATCTAATTCTAGAGGATGATACGAGAGCCAAAGGCACTGTAATGATTGTTAAAAAAGGAATTTGGCAAAAGGTATATTATGCATTGCTTTTAAGCTGAATGACAGACCTCATCACCTCACCATTACTTTTATTCCTTAAGGAAAGCATACATGGAGAAAATATTTGCAGCATCATAAAAGTAATCAATATTTTCCCACAAAAAATGGAACAATTAAGGCTTGGAAACATTTTGTTTCCTACATGATGTAATATATTATTATTATATATATATAATTTTCTTTATCATAACGTTAAAACTTGTTTTTTTGGTCAAATAAAAGATAAACACACCTGATTTATCAGGAATCCCTTTAACATACTGAGGGAATCATCATGTCTTTCTCTATGTAGCCTCTCAAGCTCATTCCGGTTGTTTTCCTGCAAAATGCCAATAATGATACCTTTCCATTGACTACAAATATCTGAAATACTTTGGGTAGGATTTATTTGATGCTTGTGAGCTTCAAAGATTTAGAAATACATATAACAAAAAATCAAGAATCTTCAAATCTAATTTCTCTTGATTTTTTTTCTCAAATCTAAGGGAATGCCTTGGCAGCTCAAGTATGAATGGAAAAACTTCGTAAAAAAAACATGTATGAAAAAAAAACCATTCCTGGGCCTGGAAATCCAATAATTATTGCTTACGTTGTAATACGATTGACAGTTCTTGCAAGAGATGAATATTTGCACTAACTTATCTGGGGATATTAATGGATTAAGGTGAACAAAAAACTTAAAAAAGATAAAATTGAACCTTGTAGTAACTTTAATCGTGGGAAGATTAGCTTCCTTCGTATTGTTTACATTAGAACGGTAAAGCTAAACAGTACAGTATTTGAGTTCTAGGGCAATTGTTTTGCAGATTTCTCAACCTCTGATTATATCTGAATAGCCTTACACCAAATAATAGTCCAGGATGCCCTCCACTCTCTAATCCTTAAAATTAATTATTGCAAATAGTTCAGATTTTTTTTCTGATTGTGAATCAAAGGAATCCATTCGAGTTCTTGCACAAATTAAAGAAACACACAAAGTTGATAAATATTAACCAGCAATCACACACTCCCTATAAACAACATAAACAATATGTTTACTTGTCAATACCAAATGCATTCTATTTGAGGAACTTAATGTACAAGATAAGGCATTACCTTGATTCTCTCATATTCTCTTATTGCACAGCTTTTAGCATCTTCAGTAACTCTTATTGTCTCCCTTAGCTCCTCGACTTTCCGGAGTCTGGATCTGTCACCTCCAAATATCTTTGATGACTGAGCTTCAAGCTTCTCAATTCGTGTGTGCAACGAAGATAAATCAGACATCAGCGTTTGAACAGTCAACAAAGCACTGGCCCTATCAGAGAATGCACTATGAACAGAGAGCAATAGCTCAAGATAGTCATGGAGCGTGTCCTGCCAAATGGTTCCCAATGTAAAATAAATAAATACAAAACAACGATATGATACTACTAAAATCATTCAAACATTTGCGGCAAAGGGAATTATCATGAAAATGACTAGATTTTGGTTATTACCAGATGCTTGACCGTTTGAGCATTCAATTCCCTATATAATCTACTTGCTTTGACAGCAGCAGTAGCCACACGCTTGGTGTCAGCTGCTCGTATGCTCTGAGAGTCATGTATTACCTCCTCCGTCTCAAACTTGGTCAGTTTGATGAATGCCAAACCCAATTCTCCAATTGTTTCACCAATATCTTGTTGTGCTTTAACAAATGCTTCAGCCTGCAAATAGAAGCCATACAATCCAGATGAATAGGAAAGTGAAAGTCAACCTGCTCTGAGGAACCCACCTTCAACACATGAATGAAGACGCAATGACGACTAAAAACTACTGTGAGGAAGCTACAATACCAGAAAGTCCTTACAAAATACTTTGTGAAAACACAAAACCATCCTTGCTTAAGCACAATCAGCATAATGTAGACATTCATTATTACTGAAAAAGTAGGAAAAAAAAAGTAGCCTTCTGGGTTCGAGGTTGATTGGCACAATTGGTATTCAAGGAGATAGCCTACTCAACAAACAATTAAATTCTAGATCCAATAAGAAAACAATTAGATTCCAAATCATGACACCATCATCACTTCCTAGAGAGTAAAGACTTAAGATATGAGTCCAAGTTTATTAGTAAAAACTGCAGGGAACCATTTGGTAACTTAAACAAATTTTATTATTCTTTATCTCAGGTCAATGCTGAAAGTGAGCAAATAGCAAGATCTGCAAGTAATTTATAGGAAAACATTTTCTGTAATAAGAGGCTCATACATTCAGAAGTGAGAAAATTAAAATGCAGATACAAAGTTCTCAGATGGAAAATGCACATGAGCAGACGAAAACATATTACATTTTCAGTGAAAGTTCCAATACAAATAGATCCCTAAGCCAAAGAAACATGCCGAGTTTACATAAAAGATGACCACATCGATCTTGTGAATAACTACAAGAAAACTTTATGCAATAGAGTTTGCATGAAGAATTTACTGTCATCGAAGTGATTCCAAACAATATTGGCACATTATGTAGTCTAGGGGCATAATACAAAATTGAAGCAGTCATTATCCTCCTATTAAAAGCTTGAGGTGTCATTAGATTCTCACTCCACGCTTAGAACAAATACATTTAGCTGTTTCATACTAGTTGTCGCCAAGTCAAAGCACACAACTTTCATGCGTGTCCCTCAAGATCAAGGTCAAATGCATCGAGCTACATAAGCATTTTAGCACAACGATAGTTAAACAGAAGTGTTCTCCATACTCATCACCAAACTTGGAATGGCATCATACCTGAATAGAGACCGAGCTGAGCTGCTGCTCGATGTCCTGCATCTTCTCCTTCTTCTCCAAGAACTCCTTGTCCTCCTCCGCTACCAGTGGCTTTACCCCTCCCCAATCATTCACCACCGACTGCTTCAGCTCCTTAAATAGCCTCAGCAGGTCCCGACCGCCCTTGGCCGGCTGCACCACGTCCTGGGGCGCGACCTGCGCGGCAGCTCCCTCGCCAAACAGCTGCATCGGCAGCCGCGCGGCCCCGTCCAGCATCCTCGACGCCACATCCGTGGTGGCAGGCAGCGGAAGCCTCCCCTGCGCCTGGAGGAACACTCTCTGGGGGAGGAGAAGGACGGGCTGCGATCTCCACCGTCGACGTCGCTGGCGGAGGCGGCGACGCCGTTCTGGGAGTCGAAGGGGCTGAAGACGACGTCGGCGTAGGAAGGGGGATCGAGGAAGGCGGCGGCGGAGGAGGATGAGGAGGAGGCGAGGAGGGGATCACCGGCGGCGCTGCGGTAGTCGGAGGGGGCGTCGGAGAGGGCGAGGGACTCCATGTCTTCGATCACCGGCGGTGACTGGAATCCCGGATGGGTCTCCGGGCCCATCATATTTAATCGTTATTTTTGTTTGATGGAGCAGCGGAAGGATTCGAAGCGGCGGAGTAGAGATCCGAAGAGGAGGAGGAGGAGGAGGAGGAGGAGGCGAGCGGTATGTTGCGCCGGCGGTAAAGGTATGGAGAAGAGAATTAGAAAAGTGTGGATCGTTCGTTCACGAAAGAAAAAAAGAAAAGAAAAGAAAAGATTGGATGTTGTAACTGAAAAAAGAAAAGAAAAAAAAAGTTGGATGAGAACAAGGGAGTTGCATGTATGATACGTGGAGATGGTTTTATATATTTGGTTTTATTAGGTTACTTCTTCTCGGTATTCATTTCCTTGTGCTCGTTGGGTTTTATATATTTGGCGAGTTAGGCCTCTTTTTTATGTTTCTACAAATATAGAGGACAAAAACAATAATTGAAAAGAAGAATAAAGTTGAAGCACATGTAGTGTACGTGTATTTGTTAATGTTTTTTTTTTATGAATAGTTGAATTTAAACTAATTTTTTAATAATATTTAAATAAATAAAAATTATAAAAAAAATAAAAGTTATTTTGAATAGATTAGTTCTAATTGATAAATAATATTTTTTAATAAATATGTTATATTAAAAATTATAATAATCATTTATTTTTAAGATAAAATTTAGCATTTTTAGTGAATAATAAAATAATAAACAATATAAAATTAATTATGCATAATAGTTATACCCGAGTAAAATAATTTATGTATCATATTAAATTTAAAGTAATGTATTAATATAAAAAAGAAATAAAATAAAATAAAGATAAAATAAACTAAGAAGATAAATTATTGAATTAATTAAAATTTTTTTATAATTATATTATAAGTTATTTAAAAGTTGACAATTAAAAATTATTTGCATTATATTAATATAAAATTGAAAATAAGTTATAAAAACTAAGTAGGAGACAGATTATGAGAAGAAAAGGAAAGAAAGTGAGAAAGGAAAGGAAAGAGTAAAAGTTGCCACATTGAGAAAAAAAATCGGTTCTTATGGTTTTGAAAAGTGAGAACTCGGGGGACATGACTCTGAATTGTTACCTATAGGTTCTTGGTTTGATTTTGACAAACATTGCATTGTTTGCCAAAATCAGTTAAAATTGGATTAGAATTTGGAACTCATATTATAATTGGATCAGAATCTGGAATTAGTTCCAATAACCAATCAAACATGATATTGATTGAAATTGTAGTATTGCTAAGATTTATTTATTCGCTCTCATACGAATTGTTGTTAAAAATTTTGAACACTAATTAATTTAAATTTTAAAAAATTGTAATTTAATTTTGTTTACTTTTAATGCATTTTATGTTTAATTGTCAAACTTATAATTTAACTCAAAAGGAGCATTTGCCTAATTGTTAAATTAATCTAACACTCAAAATAATAGGGGTGAACATAATCGGGTTCGGGTTGAAAATAAAGTAGTCCTGATACCGATCCAAATTTTACCGAAAAAAAGATAACTAGTCTCATTCTCGATCTGATTAGAATCAAGGACAAGTTCGGGATGTTCCAATTTGAATCAAGAACTAGATCGAAAAATTCGATTATTCTAAATTTTTTCTTAAAATTACGAAGACTCAAAGACTTATGAATTACACAAAAAGATGTTACACTCATATAAAAAAATATTAAAAATATAATTCTCTATTATAAACTTAATAGACGAATAAAATAAAAGTTCACTGATAAATCAAATTTATTTAACAAAAATATTTTTTAACGAGATCAATGCAAGACCTTGTATAAAAAATAAAATCGAGCATTCAATATTGTAACAAAGATATATCACTTTTAACATTGTACAATTACCATAGATTATTAAATAATGTATAAAACTCATCGTGCAGTAAAATATAACACTTATTAATTCAAATGTCAAATGTTCAACAAAGTAATGTTTTAAAAGTAACCTATAAAATAAGTTTAAATGAATACAACTAGATATATATAAGGTGCAAAATGAGAAGAACTATATATAGTAAAATAAAATAATTAAATATTAATATCGGGTCGGGATCAATCAGGTATTTTGTTTTGTATTCGATTTTAACTTGAATCACATTGGGTATTTTGGGTCTTGACCCGACACAAACCCATATAGTAATCGGGTCAGAAAAAATTCCCAACAAATCGGGTCGGTACGGGCCGGGGCAACCGGGTCATCCCGACATGTGCTCACCCCTACAAAATAATACAAGGTAGTAAAAAAAATATTTTTAAGGAATTGAAGGTGCTCCCTAATCAAATAGGGCATACTCCATACTCATAGTTGTCAACTTGAATCTTGAGGAATGTAGTGAATCCTCAATTTATTTTATCTTGAAAGCTCAAAGCATTATTCTTTTTACTTAAAACTCTAACCGCTTTCTTCTTTCCTCACAACACTTCCTCCCCAAAGGCTCCAACATTGCCCGATGCTCTAATATTGTCTCGAAGCTTCTCCGTTGGTCGCTTGATAGTCGCTCTGCTACCCAAACCTTGCTGCCAACCGTCGCACATATTCAAAGTGTGTTAGAGTGCTTTCTTTGTACTCAAAGTGTAACACCAACAAATAAAAAAGGTGTCCCGCACAAGCCAGCCTAAATAACTTCTAAGTGGACCTCTAAACATGCTAGAAACTAAAAAGCCACGTCCAATAAACCATTAACTCAATACTAACCTACAACTATAAACCACATCAAACTCTCTCCATGGAGATCCTATTGCCCTTTCTGAATCTGCTTAAGCATCCTCAAGTTAAACCATTGATTTACAAAAGAAGAAGAAAAGAAGGGAAAGGGATAGGAGAAGGTGGGCTTCTAGAATTTGGAGATGATGAAACTCAAAAGGGCAAAGAATTCATATACACATGTTAAGGGAATACCGTAATCCATATTTTTTTAGTTTTAGATTGATAAAGATAATGGATTGTTATCGGCATGCAACTATTAATGAAATGTACGAGTCTTTAGTTGTGTTTATGAAATATTCAAATGTGAATTGAAAGGTTTATTAATTCTATCCAAATTCATGGTATATGTTTCAATTAGTTTTTGGATATATTTTAGATGTTCAAAAATTATAAATCATATATGGACAAATAATTTTAAGTCATATTTGGACAAATAACCCTTCAAGTTTGGTTTATAAAAAATGTTTTCAACACAATATGAGATTTATTAAGAAATGCAGCCCTCTAATGTCGCACTCAATTTCTTAGGGCCACTCCAAAATTACTTTGTGACACTATTTTATCCTTTGATGAAAATTGGACACTTGTCAACTTTCCATCCATCACAATGCATTTTGTATTAGTCATAGTTTTTTTTTACTTTTAAATCTTTGACAAGTACGTAAAAGTTTCAATTATATTACATAAAAGTTTCAATTATATTATATATTTTTTTTTCTATTTATAGAGAGATCACGAACAAAGATTTAATTTTTTGAGTGAAATTTAGAATCCTATAATATATGTATTTGGAGACTTAATATTTTTTTATCAATATATTTGAATGCATTATATTTATTTTAAAAGGAAACTAATGTTTCAATTCTATTAATGATGGTGGAGATTGTTTGTTAATTTAAATATATAAAGATTGTTTTTAAAAAATTATGTTAGGTACTAATGAAGCATAACTATTTTAGAGAATATCTATTTAATTTCTATGTTGAGGACAATCATTAATGCATGATATATAAAACATTTGTGATACTTATTTTTTTGTTTAACATGTCAAAACTTGAAAACGTAAATCTTTTTATTATATAATAATAAAAAAATATTTAAAAGTAAGCATGTCATATAGGTTTCTATTAAAAAATACCACAAAGTCTCTTATATAACACCCATGTCCTAGACAAGAAATAAAATATGTACTCCAAAATTATACCATAAAATGAAAACTTCTTTATATATTTATAGACAATACAATTAAGATAGACTAATAAAATAAATATAGCCTTTTATCTTCATTAATAGAATTTGAAATATTGCAAATATGTATTCTTTCAAAAATAAAGATACAATTTGTTGGAATATACTGGTAACGTCATTATTTTCCAAACTTCACTCAAGTAATTAAATATTTTTCTGCGGTAAAGACCATTGGAAAATTTAATAGCAATCATCTTTCATTATTTCAGAATATTTTATTCTATTCCAACGATCTAAAACAACTTTTTTCAGTATATCAAACTAATTGAAACTTAATATTCTATGCATGTCAAAATTTAAAAAATATATAAGGAAAGATGTAGAAATTTTGTTTTATAAATGAGAAAAATATGAAAGAAAGATAATTAATACTTCTTATTTGATACATATATAAAAGTCTATCTTGGTATGTGTGAAAGATTGTACGGGTGAAAAGTTGAGTAGACATCTTTAATTGTTAGAATGGATATAAAGGGCACAATCGGAGTGACAATAAGATCTATTGGAGTGGCAATAGAGGCTCCCTTAATAAATATATATGATTAAAAGGCTCGTCTATTATCAAACTATTCCAAAATGCATCATGGCTAACTTGCAAAATGCATTTAAAATTGTAAAAGACCAAATTGTGACGTGATATTTAGAGCATGTTTGGAAACTTTATAAAAAATTTCAACATTTTTAAAAACTATTATAACTTACAACAAATTTTTTTTCGACGTAAAAGAATCTAAGTTTTCTAAATACGTTGTAACTACAAAAGAATGAAAGAGAGAAAAAAAATACGGAGGTAGGAGCAGAAAATTATTTTACGACGTTTTTCATATATTACGTTGTATTTTTATCCGACAAAAAGTGGTGCCAAACACTTGTTTGTAAAAAATCGTCAACAAAAAATATTACGAGGTAATAGTCAAATACTTCAAAAATGTTGAACACCCAAACAAGCCCTTAATGTGTAAATAAATGTTTGGATTTCTCTTTGAGGTTTAATGAATGTTTGCCTATTTAAGTAGGTAACATCATCTTACCTACCTCATCAACTATAGGATGTTAAATGTACGTGAATATAAAAGAAATTATAAGAGAGAAAATTTAAAATCTCTCATAAATTTAACATCATACGATTGAGGAGATATGTAACATAACATTATCTAATTAAGTAGGTAACACCTTCATTTTTCTCTTCTTAAAAATCAAATTGGATTCAACTATTTCATACATGTGTGGGCAATTATCATGACACTAAAACATAATAAGATCAAAGTGATTGTTGATTATACAGTGTGTATGTGTGTGTGTATGTATATATGTATATATGAGGATAACATATGAGAAATTTACATGTAAAAATTTAAGAGCATGCTCCCAAATAAATTGGAATAATAAAAAGTAGAGGTTTGTGGATTAAATTATAAATTATGGATTGACCACATGTCAAAATGGTTAATGTTGAGTTATAATATGCCATGATATTGTTCAAGAGCATTATCACAAATAATAATGGTACCATGATTGAGACTTTGGGTGGAGTAAATATTTCGATGATACCTTTATATTGTGGATTTAGATTTTGAGGCTCTAATGCTAAGATATTAGATTTATATATATATTAAACTATTTTTTTAGCTCATGGTTTAATAGTCAAAGAAAATTATGGTAAACTTCATTGAATCTAGGGATGTATACATGTTAGCGTAGGATCACTTGGCACCAAGAGAGAGAGTGAATTGGTGTAATAAAATTTTAAATCAATTTCACAAAAAATAAACGCGAAAGCTCAAAATTAATTTATCACAAAGCTTAAATTCAAAATCTCTTGATCAAGATAAGTGCAACAATGATATAAGTGAGAATGCAAGATAATACGTAAAGTTAGTAAGAAAAAAATGCAACTCAAGATACAAGAGTTGTTGAGACGAGGCTCGGTCCCAACTTGGCCTACGTCTTTGCTTTGATTTCTCGATCTCGAGGTCGTTGAAGATCCATTAACTTTCTTTTGTAGGAAAAGAAAGATCCAATTATACCAAACTCATCATTTCTCCGCTTCAAGAGGTAGACAAAACTCCTTCGCAAAGGAAGCTCACAATCTTACACCTTTTTTCGCTCAATAGGTTATGTGTGAACCTTTCTTACAATGGAGCACCCCCCCTCCTCCAACTTTTTTCTGTAGCCCGAGAGGTGAGATGGAAGCTTCTTTTAGAGAGGAGCTCATACTCAACAAGAATACTCTTGATCTCTCTTTTATAATTTGTGCTCACAACTAAAGAAGAGAGAAATATTCACAAATCTAAGCACAAAAAGATTCAAAATTAATTTACAAATGTAACTTGATGCTTCACTAGAAGCCTCTATACATTTTAGCTCTTTGAAGGCTCTTTTATAAGTGTCTTATATCAATATAATCGTTGCTTTCTTCTTGTCCAAAATATTTAGTCATTGTAACTTTTTCTAAATATATTACTTCACTATTTTGGTCGTAATTCTTCGCACAGATATCCAAATGAGTTGATTTTTTATTCTATGGAAAGTAACAAGATTATCTACAATGTATTCATGACTCGATCCAGATCTAACGTAAAGAAGGTCAAATATCTCGTTGAAATTTGAACAATATTTGTTCAAGCTAAGGTCGATCGACCGACCTTGTGTTAGGTGTTAGGTTCAACTGACTTTAATGAGTTCTTCATCCGACCTTCGTGGGTTCAACCGACTTCATGAGTCCTTCTTCAATCGACCTTTGTTTTTTTACTTCATTTTAGATCAACTGACATGTCCAAGCCTCGACCGACTTTGACGAGTTCTTCAACCGACCTTCATGGGTTCGATCGACCTTTATAATGAGTTCAAACGACATTCACTATTTTAGTTATAACTCTTTGCACAGATATTCAATTAATGTGATTCTTATTTTTTAAAAAATTAAGAAAATTATCTATATTTCATTTATTCATTGTTCAATCTAAATCAGATGAAAAATGTCAAATATAAATATAAAGTTCAATGCATATAATTTTATCTTGAACTTAATTGACCTTCAGTATTTTCTTATGTAGATGTTAAAATGAGACAATTCTTGAACATGTAAAAATCTAACAGAATTAGATTCAATTAATGTATTCATATCTTAACACATATCAAAAGGGAACATAAACCAATATTAACTTAAATTTTTAGTGCATATAATTTGATTTTAAGACTGTCACACATTTGTCTTGTTCTAACATGTGCACATATCTTTTTCAATATTTTCATAAGATTTTCATCATAAAAAAAAATATAAGTATGACATCAAATTATATTTTCAACAGTTAGTTCTTACAAAGTATGTGCTATTGTGGTTCTTATTTATGTATGATCCACTAGGAATGAATTCAATGTTGGATCAAAATAAGTTATTTTTCCAATCCTATCTAAAATAGAACTCTTTGTAAGAACAATTTGTTTAATCCAAACTAAACTCTTTTAAGAATATATTAGAATTTGTGTCCAAATAGGAATCTTATATTTCGTATACTATAAATATCTAAATAGATCATTTGGGAAATATGGTTCTTTAAACATTTTAAAGGTTATCTTAAAGACTCGAAGGAGAAATAAAAGTTGTGAAGAGAGAGAGAGAGAGAGAAAAAAAAGGAAAGAGGATTTTTTTTAAAATTTCTCCCTCGGATAACATTGTTCATATATTATATTTTTCTGTTCTATTTTATATTATTTTGTATCAATAATATAAATATGTGAAGACTTTGTTGGTGAATGTAGATCCAAGTTTCAAACCACTTCTTTATATGTTATTTATTTTTCTTGCTATAATCTTATTTTCTGAACTATCACACACAATCATTATTATATTGTATTAGTTGGTATCAAAGGGTCTACGTTGGTACCATTATTTCATCATTTCATATTAGTCTAAGGATTCATGTACATTTATAATAAACTTTAAGAGAAAGGTTTGGTGAGGTCGGTACAAATGGACTCACCAAACGACCAATTAATATTGACTGCCTAGATCGATATCTTTGGATAGATCGTAAACCAACAAGTACAGTTTAGTGAAAGAAAAGCGAGATCAATTGGGTCCATCGGTTCTTTGATCATATGGTTGATAGCAATCTCCAAATGGAAACTCCTAACAAAACCCTCAAAAAGTTTCTCACGTCAAGCCGCCATGAGACTTCACAAACACCCACTATGCTATGGTGGTTTTTGGATGAAAGTAGTCCCAAGGTGATTCATCCACAGAATATTGATGAACAAGGTCACAAGAGGATCCCCCAGCGGCAACTTTTCCACGAACATAATTGCAAGGGGATCCCAACCACGACAATCCCTAATCCCAAGACGATAGGACAATAGATCCATGTGCACTGCGCAACGGTGGTCCATAGCTCT
The DNA here is from genome assembly GCA_001647135.1 of Pontederia paniculata. Taxonomy (NCBI): domain Eukaryota; kingdom Viridiplantae; phylum Streptophyta; class Magnoliopsida; order Commelinales; family Pontederiaceae; genus Pontederia; species Pontederia paniculata. The sequence goes on along the minus strand of LTAE01001279.1, from coordinate 6,727 downwards.
GCAAACTCTTGACAAATATTAACTAATTTTGGATTGAATTCTAGTTAACAAGTGATTCTTTTAGCCTACAACTTCTTTGTATGTACTTCTAATCTTTTTATAAGCTTTGAAAGCTAATAGAAAAACCTTGAATTTTTTTTTTGAGCTGGATCATTGTTCGCTTGTGTTTTTATATTTTTTTTATAATTTGTCCATTGCTAAAGATTCACAATTGTTATGTACAATTTGATCATTATCTATGAAAATTTTTTTTGTTCAAATTTGATAGTTTTTTTATATATGCTAAATATCTTGGCATATTTTCTATGCTAGTAAGGTTGTCATAGTTCATTTTTACCTTACCAAAAGGAAAAATTAATATTAGTCATATGTTAAACTTGCTATTTAATTTCATATTTCATTTTTTAGCTCACTAAAAAGGGAAATGATGTTTTTTTGCTTAAATTCTTATATGGATGCTAAATCTTGTTAAACTTCCTTTGTGGATGCATTAATAAATTTCAGATGTAATTGAAAAATATATGATGATTTTTTAGAATATTTTTTCCCAACAGTTTTACACCATTGTTTGTTAATTAGTTCAACCTTTTTGTTAACTTTTTAATACTTTTAATGTCAGGATTTCATGGCATTGGACCATATTCTCAAGGTAAATGCATTGAGGAATTGGATGATGGATGATAAATGTATATGATATTGCTCACATTAATCTAATAAATTTTTTAAGTATAATAATTTAGATTTTTTTATAACAGTGTCCAAAATATTGAAGGTTTTAATCCAATGATACATGAATATGACAATTCTAGAGAATTTCACGGGTTTTCTAAATCATGTGTTGGCATGATCCTTGATACACATGATGTTGCGTACGAATATTATAATTTTATATGTGACTTTACGAGGGTGATTGGATTTTCTTTTAGAAAGTCTTATTTTTTCAAGTCTAGACAAATTATAAAAATTATAAATAGATTGCTTATTTGATCGAAACAAGGTCAAAAGGATATGAGTCGATATTCTCAAAAAGAAGTGAAACGAAGGAGAAATATTATAGATGGTTGTGATGCATATATTTTACTTAATGAAATTAATGGTGAAAATTGGGAAGCTAAAAAAAATTGAAGAAGAACATTCACATATTTTAACAACTTCTATAAGATTTCAAATCTTTATTCTCACAATATAATATTTGATTATTCAAAATAAATGATAACTAATTTACATGATTATGACTGGATTTTACCTATCATATATAGTTCAAGTGCTCAATTTTTCTAGCGAGACATCTATCACAAGTGAAAACTGTAGGAATCACTTAAAAGTTAAAATCAATAAGAAAAAATAATATTGGTAGAGAATGCATGAAGGTGATGACATATTTCTTAGATAAATATGTTGATGACGAAGATTTTATTTTAAATTATATAAAGATGAAAATAATAGTGCAATGAGTCTTTTTTTGGCATATGGCAGATCTATGAATAATTATATGATATTTGAAGATGTGGTTATTTTTTATACGACATATAAGAAAAATAACTTTTGCATGTTATTTGCAGTTTTGCATTTTTTATGGTTTTCATAGACAATCGACTTTATTTTGTTGTGCTTTATTTTTTAATGTTTGACTACCTCAAATATAGTTGTAATGTATGACTATGAAACACCCTTTATTCATTATCATCATTGATATTGCAATGGGTAATGCAATTTAAAAAGTCTTTTCAACTACACGACACATATTTTGCATTTGGCATATTCAAAATTATATATAACTCAATAATCATAGAAGAAAATACATAGTTTATTTTGAAGAATAAGTATAGTATTCCAAATGATCATTTGATAGAAAAAATGTATAACAAACCTCATTACTAGATGTCGATATACTTTAAAGATGTTTTCTCGCAAGTATGTCTACAACACAAAGATAAGAAGTATAAAATATTTCTTTGACAACTTTGTGAATTTTTTTTGCCAATTTATGCATCAATATGATCAAGAAAAAAATACATGAAGAGTTCGAAGATTTTAAAATTATGGATTTCAAAACTACAGTAAACTTCAAAAATTTTCTAGAATACTATGCGAGACAAATTTACACTGAGAAAATATTTGCTTTATTTCAAATGAAGTACAAAGAACTAACATCTTTATTGTCAAAAAAGTTGTCTAAGGGATGCTAACAAAATTGTGTATTCCATTTACAAAATGGGGAGCGAAGACAATGAAATTCGATAAATTATTCTTATAAAAAAATTGAACAAGATGAAATATTTTGTAAGCATATTTTATATGTTCTCTTTAAGAAATATGTTAAGAATATACCAAATCAATTACATATTTTTATTATTGGACTATTGATACTCATTATTCGATATCATATGTTTTTTTGTGATAATTGATTCACTCTTATAATTGAGCAATATCTATAATCCCATTGCAAAAACATACTTAAAGAACAAATATTTGGAAATTCTCACAACTCACTTCAACATCTAAATTTTGAATGTTGACTCTACATGACACATTTCAAAAATTTGATATCTTAAGTTGTTGACACATCTCAATCTCTCCCAAGTAATATTCCTACAACATCAAATCGTATTACACAATGTTTCAAATTTATTATACATGGCTGAAAAATATTTAAATCCAAGGGTAGATCAAGAAAACACAACATATAAAATCTAGTGTAGAAATATCTATGCTACAAACTAAAAAAAACTAAAGTATGTATTCAAGAAGTGCAATAAATCAAGACATAATTCACGTTTTTGCATATTACATTTGGTAACATTTTCAGTTTCTTTTATTTTTGTGAAAATATTTAGTTTATGTTGTGAAAATATTTAATAATTTGTATAACTGATAATAGAAATAACAAAGAGAAGATCAACAAAAAATCTATGCATTGTTTTTGTTTGTTTATTTTTTTAGATCTTAAATTTGCTAAATGATTTTTTTTAAATTTGAGTTTCGTTGCAATTTTACCATCTTTCTTTGCTTTAAATCCTTATATATTCATTATACTTTTGAATACAAAATAATCAGTTTTAGCTTTTTTGATGTGATCTTTGGATGACAACTATTGATGGTGGAACAATAAGCAACATCAACCTTTTGATAAGAAGCAGCAATGTCATGTAATTTCTTATAGTTAGATCATTAATTGCAATATGGAACAATAGAAGTCATAGTGTTTGCCACTTATTTCTTGAATGGCTTTGATTAAATTTCTATTTTTTTATTTTTATTTTGATGAGATATATGATGGAGCATTATATTTTCTTACTTGGATTGACATATGCACATCTCTAAGCTAACAAGAATTTTGTGTAAAAGCTAACTATTTGTGTAGAGGTAGATGGTGGAGTAAGGACTTGTGATTTAATTTGGTACATGACAATAACATTTGATAAAGTTTAATATATGACAATATTTTTTATAATAATTCTTTTATATTTTTTTATTTAGCTATCTATCTTAATATTGTGGATAACATTCTCTTTTTTTTTTACTCATTTCACCATAATACATTTAGTTGTAATACTTATATGGTTTTGATTATCAAACATAAGCTATATTGTTTTTTATCAACATGTCTCAAATTGGTTGATATGTGTTGTAATAGTACAAAGTCCATAAAATTATCTTTTAAATAAAACATAGGTACTAGCACCTACTCGCTAAATGAATATATTTGAACTTTGTGTTTGATATTTCAAATCAATTTGCACACTTACTAGTTTGATAAACGTTGACTTTCCTTATTCAATGACATAAATGCTGCACTACGAGAGGCACAACTATTTATCATTATAAGAACACTTACTCTACATTACTATAAAACTTAAACATTTATTGGTGTATATGCAAACAACATTATGATGTATATAAATTTAATCGACCTTATGTCATAACAGATTTTGGGATATGGAAAAGACATGTAAATAAATGTCAAATTTATTTAACTTTCATATCCTTGTTAATATTATAAACTATTCTATCATTGCATAATGACATGAAAGAATTTAAAGTATAAAGGATTTAATAAAGATGTACTCTATTAAATATGGTATACCATGTATCCTATCATTTGGATCGTTGGTTTTAAAATAAGTGATTAAAAAAAATAAATAAAAAAAATATGAATCTTAGATAGACTATTTATTTTAACCACACATTTGATATTACATGGTGTACCCTACTTACATATGGTACAACTCCATTAAAACAAGTATAAAGCAATAACAAGTAATGCTTCAACATATTCTTAACACTTTTCTTAAACAATAACGTACTCAATGCCAACATATATAGACGAACATAAACTTGAACATTAAGTAATAGGAACATTACAAAGATGAGTACATCAAGTGTTATGAATATTACAAATACGAGTACATCAAATCATATAAATATTACAAAGATAAGTACCTATCAACCATAGGATAAATTTCTAGCATAAATTGGAATATCTTTTTTGTATTTTGCTTCTTCTTCAAATTGATTTATTTGCATTAACAATTTACTTATTAATTTATTTTTCATTTCATCTTTGTCCTTCATTAGATCAATTATTTCTTTGTATTGAGCTTCAACAATTAGGTTCATCCATTGAAAGAATTGACGGACTCCATATTGCTTATAAATAAAATCAAGAAAATTTCAATATTAAAATCTCAACAACATATAGCAGTGAATATTTAAAAAATCATAAACAATTATAAAATTCTATAATAACTCAACCCATAATAGCGACAACTATAAAACCTTCATCTGGGATTATTCTCGATCCAAAAATATTTTAGTTGCTGCTTCTTGATTACAATAACATTTTGTCAAGGTGGGTTAATTTTGTTTATTACCTACAACAAAAAAATTAAAATGAATAAAAAAACATATGAACAAAAGTGATAATCTAGTTAAAGCAATCCAAAAAATATAGATAAAATGTATATTGATTCAAAAAATAAATAAATAATGAGAGGAAATATTAATTTTATCTGCTTCAATGCAGTATATATATATATATTTTTAGTAACTCTAAAAATAGTAATTTAAAATAATATAATTATATTTTTTTAGTAACTAATATTATTCACAAAAATATTAAATGACCTAGTATTTATGCTCTCTAACATTCGAGAATAGCACATCAATCAAATAAATCACAAAAAGTCATTTAGAAAAAAAAATCAACAATTTTTTAATATAAATAAATAGAAATGAGTTGATAGAAGTTATCTTATTTTTATTATGTTTCATATATATATATATATATATATATATATATATATATATATTGAAAGAGTAATAT
>LTAE01001278.1:83823-116931 GCA_001647135.1 Pontederia paniculata | reverse complement strand
AAAAGAGAAACACACAATAATAAGAATTTCATTAAATATGTTGTAACACCATAAGTCATAAGGACATAACTGAACATCTCATATGAAACACGTTATTTCGACTCTTAAATTTATATACTTAGCAAACAACGTATTCTTAAATTGTCACATCCTTAATGATTAAGGATAAACTCACTATCCCAAAATTGAATGACAAAATTCTTCAATAGAATACGATGTCATCTTGAAATAAAACATAATAAGTATGAAAATATTTTATAAAAACTTATTTCCTCTTTATATCATTTGTTTCTGAAACTCACATTTCTTAATAAGTATTACAAGTAGTGAACAACTTTTTTTTATTCATGAAAATTATTCACTTCATATAATAACTAACATATCAATGAAAATGAAAATATCATCATATAAAAATGATGATTTTACTCCCACTAACCTAATGATATATAAGGTGACTAATAATGCAAAGGCCAAATGAACAAATCACAATTTAAATAGGAAAATATATGTGCATTTTCTTTATATTTTACATAAGTTGTAAAATCATGCACATAGTATATGATACATTTCTAATTGAATTGAATTAATAACATAAATAGACACATCAAAATTCCATACATATAAGATATGTTGTCAATGCAAATCATATCAAAATACGAATCTATGAGGGCAAAGATTTTAACACACAATTATTTCATATCAAATTATATACATGAATTTATGTGTAATTAAAATTTACCTGCGGGCAAAAATTTTAACACATTATAATTTCATGTTTTAACTTTTATGATGGAAGAAATAAATAATAATAATCTTCCACCCTAACTAAATATAAAAGCATAACTTTTATGATGGAGGAAATAAATAATAGTAATCTTCCACCTAACTAAATATAAAAGTACAATTAACATTCTTGTGGGGTAAAGTTAATGTATCTTTTATGTTTAATTAAAATTTTGATGTCATAAGATACAAATGACATAACTTTTAACTTTTTATGATGGAAGAAATAAACATTAGTAATCTTCCATCCTAATTAAATATAAAAGCACAATTAACTTTGTTGAAGGATAAAGCTAATGTATCTTTTATATTTAATTAAAATTAGATGTCATACTCAATGTGATTTATATAATCATAAAATTATAAATATATAATTATATAATTAAAGATGTTGCTACTCTTTAATTATTCAAATATATCAAATCACATAACATCATAATGAAGTATGTTAAAACATACAAATCTTATGCGTCACATAAATTAATAGTAATTAATTAATGATGTAAATAATATTTTAACTTATATTAAAATAACTTTTGCTATTTGAACAAAAATGTTTTCATATTGAGTATCGAATAATCAAGCCAAATAATTATAAAATTAAATTTAATCATTTTGGGATCATAGAAAATTATTTATTACGTGTAAGTTTTATATATATATATATATATATTAAGATTTTATATACAATGATATATGAATTTAACAATTTCATATTTTCTTCCTTCAAAAATTAAATTTTGCCTTATCAAATAAGTATAATAATGTATAATTGAACGTAAGAAAACACATATGATTATGAAAAATAATTGCAAAATCATAACATAATCTTTCTTCCAAATTCAACATTTTGTATGATCAAGAAAGTAGTATGACTTTCAAATAAACAATATGTAGTCTCAAAATATATTTTAAAGCAAAAATTTTGCATACCCAAGAAAGTATGACAATTTTATACTTTTGATGAATGCAAAATAATATGCTTGCAAAAAATATTAGTTTACATCATATAATAAAATATGATTATCAAAATGAGACTAACAACAAGTAGTTTACATTAATCACAAGAAAATATAAAAAAATATCATAAAATGACCAATACCAAATAATAGTCATAAGTATGATAACTTACTAATTTAGAGATGACATCTTCTAAAAACAAAAAATTTGCAAAATCATATAAGTATGATAAAATTCATACTTTTGATAAATGCAAAATAATATTCTTCTAAAAAGATGAAAATTTAGTCACACACAACTTGATAACATATGGATAATATCTTCAAAAAGTAATAATTTTGCAAAATCATAAACTATGATAAATTCATAATTTTGATAAGTGCAAAAGAATATGCTTCTAAGAAGATATATAAAAAAAATTTCATATGTCAACTATGCACTACATGTGCATAAATAAAACATTAAAATTGAAGTATGGCTAGGCAAAGGTATACAAGCTTTGGTACCACATGTTAGAATAAACATACATATAACCTGATAATATAAAAGCGGAGGCATATAAATATGATAGACACTTAAACCTTTAGTCATAGCCTAAACACATTATGTGTTAATAGTAAAAATCTTCTAATTCATAGGCCACACAATATGATGAAAACTTGGAGCGTTGACATGAATTAGGGCCCTTGTCCTTTAGGGGTATTTATAGGCTTCCTCCCATCAAGAAAGTTACTTATGTAGTTAATATGACTATTATTTTAGAAGTTATAAGAACTACTTAATATCACATAAATAATTTAATTAACATAATAAATTCTGACCATATAAATTTAAATATCAAATATATATTAAATTCCAACAAATTGTAGTATCATTTTTATGTTTTGTATAAGAAATCAAACAAATACAATCTTAATATGATCTTGAGACTCGGTAGAAAAAAAACTAATATTAAGAATGAGTTTGATCAGAGACTGACGCTAAACTTGTTTGTGATGGTGTCTTGGCCCCTCCTAATTTTCCTAGATAATAAAGTTAATATATGTGCTAAGAAAATAATTTTCTTTGTAATTATACAAATTAGCATATGTTGGCCCCTCCCGATTTTTCAATGTCACTCCGTCTCCGAGTTTGATTGAGTTTTATGAAATCGTATGTTGATAAATTTAATATTATTATGTTTGATCCAAAATTAGAATCTATTCATAATAAAGTTAATTTTATAATTTATATGAAAATAAATGTGAGTAGATTAGAGAAGAGATAATAATTATGTGAGAGAAATGAAGAAAAGAGAATGAGAGAAGATTAAAGGAGAGTAAAAGAAAGAGTAAATGATGCGAGTAAAAAAAAAAATATATATATATTGCACACATATCATTTATGACATTTTTCATAATTTACATAAAGTCATGCATTATTTCATAATTTTTTGTTTATTTTTCATCTTGAGTCAGAAACTCTCCAAATTATTTCTTGATTTGAGGTCAAACACTCTCAAATTACAATCTTTGGACAAATCAGAACTTAGCAATGAATCAAATTCATAATGCCAAAGCAAAGCAGTCCGTGTTCATATGCAAAATAGTTTTGTGTTTCATCATCCCAGCTGAGGTCATACATCATGAAGTCAAAATGGACCACATTCATCTTCAAAATGGTTCGTGTTTAGGGATATGTTCAAAGGTTGTGTTGAACTCAAATTTGTAGTTCAATTCAAATTCAAACACCAGATGGCACGAACTATGTGGTTGTGAAAGGCAGACTGTGTTATCTCATGTGAAGGTCAGTGTTGACAATTAAAGGCTGAATTTGAAGATTTATTTACCAAGAATTAAATCTAGCCATTGGATATAAGGCATCCACTCTGATTTTTTCCTATAAATAGATATATCCTACAACCCTAAGGGGATATCTCTCCATACCTCGTTGAATTGATTTGAAGGTGTTGCTCGAGTCATCTACCTACGATAGAAGAGAGAGCCTAGAATTCATCTCTAAAGTCTAGGAGTTGTCTAAGAATTGTTGTTGTATGTAAGATTAGTTAGCCAACCAAGTTAGTTGGTGCAAATAGTTAACGGATCGGTGCCCCAGTGGGTGACAGGAGCTAATAGTCCCGGGTTCAATCCCTAGAGCTGTCAATTTGATCAAGATTTACCTTCATCGCATTCGTCTGAACATCAGATTAATCGGGTGCTAATAGCCCTGGACACCAGTGGTGTTCTATCCTTGATCCAAAAAAAAAATAGTGTTAATCAATTTTATTAATATTTTCTAGATAGACAAATAATTGTTATTTATTTTTTTCGATGTCATCTAAGTAAGAGTAATTTTGTTGTTAGGGGGAAAGACTTGATTGAACCCCGTTATTTTCTTTGATATTTTTTGCTCTGAGATTTATGAACTTGCACATATTGTTGGTTACTAATTTTAAGAGAGTATTTTCATTAGCATTAATCGAGGGGTGAGAATTCTCTGAATTTAATATGCTTTTCGAAATGGTTGAATATTATTTTTTATTTTTACCTATCTACTTCTAGAACGTGGGTGGTCTTCTGATTCAACATGTTCATATTTATCGCTGACTACTGAGTCGTGTGTAACTAAGATACATTCTATTTTTGAACGAGATGCATGTTGTTTTCGATATGTGATCTTAATGTTTTGATGTTATTTGATGCACATCTATTTGTAATTATCTGGTTCAGAAATTATGAATTGTGGGTGGTCGATGTACTTGGTTTGATAAATTGATAATTAGGGGTTTGTTGTTTAAATGCATTTTAATCTAATCTAACTTATTATTGTTTTGATTTGAACGTTCATATGTTAATAGTAAATTAAGATAGTTAAGAAATTTTATTTGAAATTTTATACAATTAAAACAACTCTTCCATCACAAAATTTCAGAAATTAATATAACTATTTATTCTAAGAGATAACGGTGGAGAGATAAATCGTAACCGTAATAGACTCATCAATTTGATTAATCCTCAAACTAATATTATTTTATTTTATTATTTTATAATATGAAAGCAATTGAAATTTCATCTTTGTTCAAATTGCTAGACAAGACTTAGGAATTAAGATCCATCAATTCTCTCATCACTTTATTACTAATGCGATCAGTGCACTTGCTGATTTTGTTCTGGTCGCATCAGTATATTTGAAGGAGAGAGAAAGTAAGGATATATATTAGTAGAGAGTAAAACTATGGAGAAATAAAATGAGAAATATAAGGAGGAGAGAGAAATGATGATATAAAAAAAGAAGAGAAAATTATAAGCGAGAAACATGAGATTAAAAAAAAGATAAAGTTATGATATTATAAGAAGTAGGAAAAAAATAGATAAGAGAAAAATAATATATTAGAGGAGACAAAAGTGAGATATTAGAGAAGGGAGAATGAATTAAATAAATTAAATAAACAAAGTGAAAATGAATTAAATAAAAATTAATAACAGTTTTTTTGGCACTCTTATGGAATATTCAATTATTATTTCATCACTATTTTTTAATAAATATTTTAAATATTCAATTATGCTATTTTCAAGGAACTTCATCTTTAATCATTTTATCTTTCACATTTTTATCTAAGTATAATTTGTACTTGATTATTATTTCTAGAAATTCTCATTGTATTTTCTTCTTTTATTTTTGTTTTTCTTATTTCTTTTCTATCGCAATTGCACTTACTTGTAAGCGACTTTTTATAACATTTTTTATGGATTAAATTCACTTACTTTCAATAGTCAACTTTATGGTTAATCAGGTTTTTACAACTAACCACACCACACAACCCTTAAAAGAATTTTTTTATTCAAATAGTATCCAACTTTTTGGTAACCAAATCAAAGGTTGAAGTAATTATATGGCATAGTGTTCAGATGATATGGATATGATAGTGTTATGCACTTGCATTTTTCGGTGTTTTATGTATGGATGATATAAAATTCTAAAAAAGGATGATATGACATCGTAATGGATAATATAAGCAGTGATAATATGATACACCAAAATGTCATACAATACATGTGACCAATTAGTGATATGTATCATATATACACGATGGCACAAATCTATGAGACACTATATGATAAGCTAGAAACATTTGAGATATTGATGATAATATATTTTTCATTTTATCTAGTGGTCTAATATGAATGAAAATGTATATGATAATGAAGGTTGTGTACATTTAAAATATTTTCAAAGTTTCATAGAGAAGAGTTTTCGACTTATTGGATTGTAGTTTGTTTGTATTTTTGTTTTCAACATGTTTTGAATTAGCAGACCGATATTATATTTGCACTTAGTGATTCTTTATCAAGATTATACGCACTTTTGGATAGGATTATTAATGAAACTTAGGTTTCTTATTATCATTTTGTGAAGATATGTGACTCATCTTGATATATAGTTTGTATGCAAAATGTTAAAGGTTAAAAAAGATCTTGTATAATATAAAAGTGTGAATATAATGACATGCTAAGATTAAATACAAGTTGCGTTATCAATTTACATGATGATTCCACAACTATATTTGATTGATCATAATTAATTATGACTTATAGATTAAATCGAGATCGTGACAAAACATGATTGATCGACTTGAATCTCATATTTTTCTTGTTAAGAATATAAATATAAAGATGCTGATCTTTTTATTGGCTTAAGCTTTTAGGATTATTGGTAGCACATGTAATTTAACATGGTATCAAAATTAAATGTCCTGAGTTCAAATATCAATGTGGCTCGTATTAAAAATTAATTTTCTCTCTTAGTTGTCCACGTGTTGAGTTTTGGTCTAGACCAAAATTATCATCGATCCACACGAGAAGGAGAGCATTAAGAAATATAAATATAAAGATGTTGCTCTTCATATTGGCAACACATCTAATTTAACATTTCTAAGGTTCGCAATAGTTACCCATGCAATCTTTTGTATTGTCCTATTTATCATAAACATTCTTTTTTTTCAACATCTCTTCATCTTTTTTCTAACCCATCATACTCTTAATTATAGTAAAAGCTCACATTTATGGCTTGTTTTAGAAATTAGTTCTAACTAATGGAATTACTCTTTTCTTTTAAGAAAATGATAAGTGATTAAACTTTATTCAAATAATCACTATAAATCTTAACTAACTCACAATTTTTTTGGATTAAGAGAGTATAGAATGAAGTCATTGATCAATTTTATCTTCCACCATATAAGATAAATTACATTTTTAGGTTTAATTAAGGAACTAATTCTTAATTTTATATCAAACAAGTCTATATTAATATAATTATAATTGTCACGTACAATATTAAAATAAGGTTACTTTGATGTATCGTTCAAGTATTTATAATTTAACATGGTATCAAAACTAAATGTCCTGAGTTCAAATCTCGATGTCGCTCGTATTAAGAATTAATCCTCTAGTTGGAAGTGAGCACCCATAATGGGTGATGGCATGCATGTGTGCATGTGCACATCTTCACAAGTGGTAGATGTAACTGCAAGTTATGCAGTTACATGAACTGGATTATGCAGTTGTATGAATTACATAAATGTGTGTAGTTATACACATTATATAAAATGAAAGTTGTGTGCTTCTACAAGTAGATGAGTTCGACATTGATGCCGAATGACTGCCGAATTCTCTCCATGATTCCAACGATGTTCGGGTACTTTGGATTATGATACTGTGATGACATTCCACTTGGTGATTGCAGTCCCGACGACGAGTCTAAAGCAACATAGAAAAGCCTTTGCCGATCATACTCTTCAGCTACAAGATATGTATAAATATCGATTTATGTAATACCAAAACCTTTGGTATCAGAGCCTAAAGACTTTTTTTCTCGTTATAGTTTTATGGACGTCATGCTCTAATTTTACGTTAGCAAATTCATGCTTGCGCCATATGCACATTTACTTATGGTGCATGTTGAATTGTGTGCATTCATGTGATTATGCTAGAGAGCATATTTTTTATAGTTAATTATTTTGTTTAGCAAGGTGCATGCTAGTTTTTGGATATACGTGCAATTTTAGGATCTGAATCCTCATATATCAACACTCACACAAGATGTGTGTCGGCCTCTTCATTTTCCTAAGTATACCTGAGGTTGTATACTTGCAAACATGATGCCTCAATTCACATATGTGTAGTTGCACTTGAAAACTACACAATATTATTTTTATTTGAAAAAAAAGGACCATGAGTGATAGAAGTGTTATGCATTAATTGCACCATTTGATTTTTAGAATGGAAGTGATCCCCGCAAGTTCTGTATTTTCTTTTGCTTAAAAACTGCATAAAAACATGCATGTGTGTTCTGACCCCGCACTAGTCTAATGAGGACCATCACGATGTGGCATGGACATGTACATGTGTAGGAGTCATGTATATGTGTGCATGAGAATGTTTGCTTGCACTACGTGTGTTCTACGATGAGATGTGAGTTTTCATGCATAGTAAAGCCAAGACTCCATGGATTCTTCATGTGTGAATAGGAGTGTAGGTGTGGTTACACATGCACATGACTCCATGTGTGCACATGGTCAAGTGACACACACATCACAAAAAAGTGGATACATCCCTCTACCTTGCATTCATGATGCAGTGGTTGTAAGGTGAGTGCTCTATGTTTGGATTTTTTGGACATGCAAAGGCATCCGCAAAGTAATATAGCGCGATGTATGTGCACATGCAATTTTTGGAACCGTGTTTTGTGCATGCAATTGGATGTAGGCGTGACATGCAACATAACAACTTATTGTTATGATATGCAAAGGCCAAGCACAAGCATGCACTAACAAGACGCTTAAGTGTGTAGATTAATAAATAAAAAAATATTGCATGATGTGTTACCTCTCCAAAAATATTCAAAGCATGTTGGTCCGACCTACCTGATGACAATTCTTGATTTTTGGGTGAAGAAATTGTGACACATGCATGTACACGTCTCTATATGATCTATTTTGTTTTCACATAACCTAGTCTTGCATGAGCAAGTAAGCTTTTTTTGTATCGTCTACAACATGAGCAAGTGGTCTAATTTTTCAGATTCATGCACGTAACACATACATATACACATGTTTCTATTGTGTCTATCTCCATACATTTGTGTCGTTCTCCTACATGCAAATGAAACATGCACCATGGTGTTGCTTGAGAAATCAATTTTTTTTTTGAAAAATCAAAATGTCAACAAACCCGGAGAAATAATATAAAGATGAGAACAATATATTATTTATTCAAAAAAATATGAATATCGCTATGATTTATGCTAAAGTATATTTATGCATTTTATTTTGATTATGCATATTGTTTAAATTCATATATCATGGCAAGCATATTATATTGTGATGATTATTTGTTTTTTAATTCATTTTATCATGTCTTACCATATAATAAGTGTATAAATGTGACACTTAATTATTGACATGTGAAATATGCTTCTAATATTAATTATGCATGAAATATGGTATGTTAAAATATGTCATGTTGTCATGTATGAATTAATTTTTTATATTCATGTTATCATATGCTAGAAAATTTTTAAATAAATTTTCTAGAATTTGTGTGACATATAAATTATGCATATTATGATTTTATACATTTTCTATACATCTTCATATTATGTTATATTTACTAGAGTGTATTAGTATGACACTTATGTAAATTTTGCATGTAAATTGTGATATGCAAAATGATTTTATTTTCTATATGAGAAGAAGATATGCATATATGAAAATACATGTTAAGCATAATATGTGTTTGTGAATTTCTATGACATTAATTCATATGAATGTACAAAATGCATGTTTGTCACACTTAGTTAATTTTTCATGTGAAATTATACAATTATGCACATTGTTGAGTTCATTATATTATTTGAGCTTTATGATAAGAATTTAATTTCTTTAGGAAAAGAAATATGTACATACAAGTATTATGTTACACATCATGTTTTATTGTAACAATAAATTTTTCACATGACATGACTTGCATATTTTTGTAATATGTACAAATTTATGTAATTAAATTAATTAACATGGTATGCATGATATTATAAATGTTTGTCTTGTACTTATGTGACATATTTTGGATTATACAACATATGATAATAATCTTCATGTTAGGTATATGATAAATGTAATTATTGATATATTAATTATCTTATGTTAATTCAAATGATGTGATAAATAATATTCATTTATATGCAAATAAATGTGCTTATTATTTATGTTCCTAATACATTCATATGTTGCAAATTATGTCATGATTATTGTTGCATGCATAAATATTTGTAAATAATGAATGTTCTATGTTTCATGAACTTAGGATAAGCTCATTATGCAATTACCTGAATTACATATCAATATTGAAACATAAGTAGTTCAAATAGGACTAAGGCACTTGATCATATGTTAGTTATAATATTTTTTTTTGTTGAGTGGTGCATAATATGTGCATGTCTAGGCAAGTTTTATAAAGAGATTGTTAGTGGAAAATTTTAGTACTCTCTTTCTCAGTGAACTTACCTGGTGCACTATTAATGCAGTCTCCAAAATTATGTTGTCACATCATATGTTTTAAGTGATTTTGGATGTTTGTTCTCCAAAATTATTAGTATAGTACCTTGGCGCAACATATTATTTTTAATGAATGGTAAATATTTTTTTGGATAGTGGGAGATGAGTGGGAGCATTGCGACCATCTCGATGCCCCTGCCTTAAGAATATTATTATATCATTATTTATGAATATATGTGACAAGAAGACATGCAAAACTAACTTATTTCCCTTGTATGCATTTTTTGACTTTGGACCACGACACCAAAATTAAAATTTTTGAATGTTGACCAATATCAAGAGAACTTGTCAAAAGATAATACACGATATATGATGCCCTTGAAGAAACATAATCACTACCATAATGGTCAAACAACAAGATTCTCCAAGAAAAGATGTTTTTTGCGACAATTTTATTCATATCAAATGTGTTCGACACATACTATGTGGCAACATTTATGTATTATGAAGAAAATGAAGACTAAATTGAAGAATTTTGGTCATGAATTTAGTGATGGTCAAACGGTAATGATTTTGTGATACTCACTCCCAACATATATGGAGAATGTGCATGAGGTTTTGATGTTTAATGACAAAATCAATATTTTTGACGATGTTTTCATTTTTCTGAAATGTGTTTCACTCGTGAACATGAAATTTGGAAGTACCTCAAGCTCGCACATAAGGTCAGAATCCACAAAGGTAGATGTTGACATTAAAAAGGACTCTCGTCACTCACATCGACATTGGAAACGTGGTGGCAAAATTCAGAAAAGCAAAGCAAAGTGCTACACATGTGGCAACCATGGTCATTTCGATCATGATTACACTGAGACGAAAGAAGGTAAATGATGATCGTACGTACTTCACTTTTGACTGAATTCATATTTTCAATTGTTGAAACTCATCCTTTGTGGATTGTAAGTTCCGTCACAATTGATCATACTATCTTAGAATGACGAGTTCTTTATAGAACATCGCCAATGAAGCCCAAGAACAAGTTTGAGCTAAAAGGATCATAACTTGCAAATTACTTCTTTTTGCAATAGATAGATTTTTTTGTATTTCAATGTCATTTTCAGATAGATTGTATATAATGTCTACATTTAATTTGGATGGATGGACTATGTATTAACTTTTTATGAAGTTTCTTATGTGACAATTTTCTACAAATAGAATTTTCTAAGTCTTGATAATTTTATGTGTTCTCAAGTTACTTATGTATGTGTGACATAAATATAAATGTCAAATCTTTTGACATGTTAGATTATGACATTTTGAGGCAACATAAAAATAGGTTAGCTAGAGAAATATAAATATATTTTCTCGCTAAAGTTATTTTTTGTCTATTATTGAAAATGTCTAACTAACAAGAAAAAATAAAAATCATTTTTTGATAGAAAATTAGAATAATACATTTATGTTTTAATCAATTTCCTAGACATTAGATGATTTCTTTTCATCACATGCATTGCACGTTATAAAATCGTGTATACGATTTTTCTAAGTTCAACATATGAATTATATGAACTTTGATTGAATCAAATCTTGATCGCAAGATTAGTGACTTTGCTGGATAGATATGATCGTGAATTACTTGACTTATTCAAAAAGTCTAGTGTTGTAAATAGTATAGTTAGGAAACTAACAATACTTTATTTCGCAATAATAAGTGTTGTGACTATGATGAAACCAAACATCTACTTGATGTATTTTTGAAGTATTTTGGCATCAATACATAACATAAATATTTCTAGGCTGAGAAATTGAAGATTCTTAGTTGACATATGTGCGGATCGATTTATGGAAAATTCAATATGTTTTTCCCACAACTCAACCTGAGTGGGAGCAATTCGCATGCTACTAATAATTAGTGATCATTTTTCATTTGAAATGCTATGATACGTGTTTCATGAGTATATGAAAATGAATACAAGCCTAGATAATAAAATGGATTAAAGTAAGACTTAGAGTCTGAATGGGGAAATCAAGTCAGGGACTTGTTAAATCTTTCATCTTGTCGAAAGATTAATGAGAATATTAGTGTTCTCTATTAAATTACTATGGAAAGATAAGAGATAAAGTAAGAAAGATATAAATGATACAATTTTTTCATTAGATGTGAAAGTTTTTACAGAGTTCAAAAAGTTTATTGCTTCACCGCAGTAGTCTTCATTTGAGAAGATAGTTGAACGTTCACGAATAGTTGTATATCTAACACTATCCTTATTGAAAAGACAACTTTTATTTCATGATATTCCATAATACTCTAAAAGAAACAAAATAAATGATTCTTTTGTAAGCTTGGTCAAATAATTAGATGTGTAAATCATGATGAATACTTAGTCTAATGTTTATTTTGGGTCGTAGGTCAAATAAAAGTTTTGAGACTGACACAGGGCGTCTACATTGAAAGACGATGAAGAAAATAATGTAAGACCTTACGAGCATTGTTGATTACTGTTTTGCGAGATAAGTTTATGGACTAGCTTAATAAACAGATACCAATTACGATGGTGATATTAATAAGCATAAGCCTACCTCCAAATACGTCTTCATGTTATAGAATGACATTGTTAATTTAAGCAAAACTATGTGAAGTAGTCAACTAAAAATTGAGTTTGTGTTACACTCAATAATGATGCATGAGGCTCTCTGATCGAGAAAATTCCTTCAAACTCCTGTTGTCCATGTATAGACAATGGTCAAGTATGTTCTTTATCATGATATATGTATTGCTTTAATAAAAGGATGAACCATTGTAAGAGAAAATACATTGATGTCTACGATGACATGAAAATGTGAAGAAAGTACATTGGTGAGTACATATATGAGCATATGATGCTTATTTATATATTTATCAAGTCATGTTCGATAGACACATTTATACGTAAATGCACATGACATATGGGTAAATCTTAATGTATTCTAAACTTTCTTAAGGTGAATAAAATTGTGTTCATTTTATTCTAGAGTTAGTTAATTAATAATGCATGTAGAGTATGTCAATCAAACATGAGATTATCAGTCACACAGATAATCACCTCCAACGCTTAGAGTATAGCGAGTATAGATGAAATAATTTAGATATGGATAAATATAATATAAGATCGCCCTGATATATTCGGGATGAGATATACACGAGTTCATATATAACTCAGTGTAGCCTGATAAGAAAAAGCCAAATGTGAGACATCATGGTGCAAATTTTTGGGCGACTAGTGGGAGGACTCAGGTCAAATGTCATGGATAGGCGTTTGGACTTAAGTCTGTGTGGTGTTATGAGTTAAAGACATATGATCCTTCAGTGGAGTCTCCACCACAATACTTGATTATAATACCAAGTATGCTAAAGTCGACCCTAAGATGTGACGAATAGTTTATAGCCTTCTTCAAGGTGTGAATATTTAAGAACTGAATAAGTATGGAGATTGCCCTTAGATTATTTACTATGTTTCAAAGTAATGGGTTATGTCGCTACTTTAGCGAGGTACTGAAAGACAAAAATTAAAAGTAGCCTGTCGAGCCACGTCTAGGAAAGCAGTTAGCTCAAAACTAAAAAAAAGGAGGGCGAGAGAAATTTTCACTGGTGCTACATGAAATTTGTTATGCAATTGGTCAAATATGTATTTGCATACAAATATAACGTTATTTGGAGTATGCAAGCAAGGTGAATCTAGGGTATAATGAGTTACATAATTATTTGAGCAACTATGGATTCTTGATAGAACATAGTATTGACTCACATGATGTTTGAGCAGCTATATATAACATTAGCAAGTCATAGCATTGACTCACATGTTGATCGAGCAATTATGCATCTTTAAACATGACATGATGTTAATTGGCTCTCAAGTTGATTGAACGATTATGGATCCCTAACAAGTCATAATCTAGGCTCTCATATGGTTGAATAATTATGTATCCCTAACAGGTCATAGTTCTCCCTTTGTCGATGTACTCGTTGGTCGCACAATTCATCTACCATAACGGACATCTACTGAAATTATATATGGGTAAAGACCCATTAAGTGCGAGTGAGAGATTATTGAAAGTGAGCGCCCATAATAGGCCATGACATGCATGCGTGCATGTGCACATCTTCACAGGTGGCAGATGTAACTGCAAGCTATGTAGTGACATGAACTGCATTATGCAGTTGCGCGAACTGCACAAATGTGTGCAGTTATACACACTACATAAAATGAAGGTTGTGTGCTTCTACAAGTAGATGAGTTCGACATTGATAACGAAAGACTGCAGAATTCTTTCCATGATTCCAACGATGTTCGGGTACTTTGGATTGGATACTGTGACGACATTTCACTTGGTGATTGCAATCTCGGCGACGAGCCCGAAGCAACGTAGAAAAGCCTTTGCCAATATTACTCTTTCGCTGCAAGGTATTCTGAATATTAATTTATGTCATACCAAAACCTTCACATCTCTTAGTTATCCACGTGTTGAGCTTTGGGCTAGACCAAAATTATCATTGGTCCACACGTGAAGGAGAACGTTAAGAATATAAATATAAAGATGTTGATCTTCATTTGGCGACACATCTAATTTAACATTTCTAAGGTTCGCAATAGTTGCCCATGCAATCTTTTGTATTGTCCTATTTATCATAAACATCTCTTCATTTTTTTAATTATAGTAAAAGCTCACCTTTATGGCTTGTTTTGGAAATTAGTTCTAACTAATGGAATTACTCTTTTTTTAGAAAATGATAAGTGATTAAACTTTATTCAAATAATCACTACAAATCTTAACTAACTCACAATTTTTTTTATTAAAAGAGTATAACATGAAGTCATTAATCAATTTAATCTTACACCATATAAGATATATTACATTTTTTGGGATTAATTAAGGCACTAATTCTTAATTTTATATCAAACAAGTCATATTAATATAATTATAATTGCCACGCACAATATTAAATAAGGTTACTTTGATGTATCGTTTAAGTATTTATTTACTAATAAATTGTGCTTCATGTTTCTTAAATTATTATAATTTATTTCAAGAGATAATATGATACTCTAAGAGATAGTATGAACTTTTGAGATAATATGATACTCTAAGAGATAATATGATATATGCATTATAATACATGGTTGCACAAATAGGTGAGACACTACATGACATGCTATATACAATTTGAGAATTAATGATGATACAATTTTCATTTTATCTAATGACAGTAGACATGACAATGCACGTGATAATGAAAGTTTTGATTGTTTAAGATTTTTTTAATTTAATTAATATAACACAAATTATGAGCTTTTGAGCTGTAATTTGGTTGTAATGGTGTTTTTCCACATGTTTTAAATTTGTAAATCGATATTGTCACTGAGCCACATAGGGCTCCGGGTGGCAATCTCCCCTCACCCCCAAACTTTTTGAGTTTTTTTAGCTCATTCCTTGGATATTGTGGTTGTGTTTGATGATCCTATTAAGATTATACACACTTTTAGATAAGTGGCATATATGAAGCTTAGTTTTTTTTTTTTGCGTGGACTTATAACTCTTTTTAATGTGTATACAAATATGTTAAATATTAGAAAGATCTTGTATAATGTAAATGTGTGAAATATTGTGTATTTTCTCTAAGATTGAATAAAAGTTGTTTGCATGTTATAACAAGTTATATGAGAGCTTTTATAGTTTAGTATGAAAAGTTAATTTAGTTTATATGATGCTTCCATAATTATGTTCAGTCGATCGAAATAAATCATGACTTATGAGTTAACCAAAGTTTGAACCGAAGTCGTGATCAGAACAAATTTGATGAACTTGAACATATCATTTTTCTCATCAAGGTTTTTCTAATTATCTCATAAACTTTAAATCACTATTTCTTAACAGCTTCACTTTTTTCCCAACCCACCACATTTCTAAATCCTGTGAAAGCTCACCCGATGGTCTTTTATTTTTGAAAAGTTGGTAACTAATTAAAGTTTTATTCCAAAGCTAGAAACTTTAACCAACTCACAAAACCTTTTGATTAAAAGCATAAAACATGATGTCCTTAATCAATTTAATCTTACACTAGACAACATATATTGCATTTTTTGAATTAAAATTTATTTTATTAATGTTTATATTAATATAATTATAATTATGAGACACACGAAATGAAATAAGGTTAATTTGATGTATTTTTATTATTTATTTTAATAATATATTACATTTAAATTATTATTAGTTATATAAATCTCATTTTAATTAAAAGGTACCTCCATACTTTTCTTCTTATCACTCTCTCATCCGGATATAATGTTCTTTACCGTTGTACTTCATCAACAAAGTATAGAATAAGCAAGGTGGAATCGACCCTCAAGAAAATCACATAGAATTTATAATGGGCAAACCAAATGTTTATCTTCGACAATGAGAAAAAGATTCTCAAAATTAGTCTTTAATCAATATAGTTTTATTGGTTACAATTCTTACTATCAAACATAAATAAAGGATTATTCCTTCTTTCTCTCTTAAGTTATAGTTTTTTAGAAATTATCTTTGAACTTTAATATCACTACTTAATCCTTAAAATATTTGTTTTTACAATTAAAACTTTTATACGTTGCTTCTCTTTATGAAATTATATTTTGAACTTTAAGTAGCGAAAATATCTAAACCCCCTATCACCACTTAATCCATGTCTTGTTTGGATTGAGTTATTTGGAGGAATAAGGTGGAAGTGGTGTTAGTTAAACGTGTTTGGGTAACAAAATTATAAAAGTCATATGGGGGGTTTGGAGGGGTGAGCCACATCTCCAAACTCTAAATATTTCATTCCACCAAATTGGTGGAATTAGAGGAAATGAAATTTTTTAGGAAAAAAACTATCATTTAAATAACTTTTTAAAATTATACTATAGTTCATTTTAAATAATATTCTTCCTTATATTATTTTGATTTATGATAGAAAAATATTTGACTTGAGTTCATTTACTGATTTGATTTTTTTTATCTTATTTTATAATTATGTAATACTTACATTTATTTAACTTTTATTCATTCACATTTATTTTTCCCCGAACTATTTTTTTGTCATAATATTTTAAATCTATTGAATGTCATCGTAACGTTTTTTTTTCAAATTAGTTATGTTTTATTGAATTTGAGATAAATAATTATTTTTATGATCATTTTTACTTTAGCATCTTAAAATATTATCATTTGAACAATGATTTTTATTTATTATTTTCACTCTTTTTATATTTATCTATCATCTTCGATCTTTTTTATCTTTATTTCAAAAAAATAAAAATATTGTGAAAGAAACAAAATACATTGAGAGAAAAATAATACTAATGATAAGAGAAAAAAATATAAAGAGATATAAATAATGATAAATATATAAATATTATAATAATATTATATTTATTAAGGGTCATAAATAGTAATATATAATAAAGGGAATAAATGACTTTTATCCAACTTATTCAAACATGTCATTGTTTAGTTTAACACATACACCACCATAAAATTTTATTCAAACATGAGTTTAATAATAATCCACCACACTTCACCACACTCCATCACTCCACTCTATACTCCATCATCTTATATCACCCATCCATTAGTTAGTTCCCAAATAAAGTCTAAGGTGACATTTTCCTCCCGATAATCTTTGTAGATTATTGATAATATGAACTTAAAATTATTTGGGCCCACCAGATTACTCTGTTTACTTATTTTAATTCATAGGCAATCTGAATTGCTTGGCAATGCAGATTGCCTATGAAGTGGTAATTCAAATTACCTATGAGGGGGTGCCTATCCAGATTACCACTCAAGTGGTAATCTTATTTATATTAATTTTCCTATTCGCTCTTTTAAATCTTCCATAAATAAAATATAATACAATAATAAATATATATAATAATAATAACAACACATATAATAATAATAATAATAATAATAATATTAATATTATTATTATTATTATTATTATTATTATTATTATTATTATTATTATTATTATTATTATTATTATTATTATTATTATTATTATTATTATTATTATTATAAATATAATATTATATTATTATGATCATATTATGAATGAAAATACAGCACTAATTATTATTTATAAGTATTATTAATTAGACTAATATTTTTATAAATTATTATTATTAATTATAAAGATTATTTTATTATTATTTTAATTTGAAGGGTATTAATTACTTAAATTCATTTATTTATGAATTTATAATTTAAGTTGATAAATTTTAATTTAATAATACAAAAAATTTAACTTAATAATATTTATGAAGGGTATTTTGGTAAAATAATGTATATTATTTAGTAATCATTTATATAAGTAAATATGATAATCTGAATTATCACTTGAATTACTTATATATAATAAATAAGGTAATGCACATTATTGATAATTTAATAGGTGGTAATTTTTCTGTCAGGTAATGTAGATTATCAAGTAATGTTAAGAGGTTATGCAGTAAACGTCTCCTAAAGGCCTCTTTGGTACAAGAATAAGAGGAGAATAAACTCGTTATTCCAGCATTTGCATTCAAACAGTCGTAGAAGAGTCTTATTCCAATATCTTTCAAAATCATCTTGAATAATGTGAAATCACTTATTTTTAATCATAAAACAAGAACAAATTGTTTCTAATGGCAAGAACAATTTTTTTTGTTATTTCATTTCTTTTTTGACTTTTCTTAACTTATTTTATTAAATCATTTGATATTCATAATTATATGGTTAATTATAATTAAGTTTTAGCATCTTATAAATTTTGCACAAGATTGTGATATTATAGATGAAAAATAAATAAATATAATTTCATAAATATTAAAAATTAAGTATTTAATTAAATTATTAGGTGATAATAAATTATTAAAAATAGAATGACGACAAATATTAAGTAGTCATTGCAAGTATTAGTTAATTATTATAATGTTATAATTATTTAGTCGTTAATATTTTATTATAAATAAAATAAAGAATAAATATTTGTTAATTTGTATAATTAGATTTAGTGCTAATAATTTTTATCGTTATTTAATTGAATAACAAGAAATATATTAATTAATTATAATTAATAATTTCTATAAATTACTAATTATATTTAATAAAAATATATATTTAAATATCTCATTTCAATAAAACACTATCTAATTTTTTTGTGCCAACAGTTATTTTAATTTTTTTTATGAAATCATTTTATATTTATAATTATATGATTAATTATAATTAATTAAGTTTTTAGCATCTTATAAATTTTGCACTTTTAGATGGAAAATAGATAAATATTAATAGTTAAGTATTTAATTAATTATTAAGTAATGATATATTATTAAAAATAGAATGGCGAAAAATATTAACTAGTATTTGCAAATTGCAAGTATTAGTTAATTACTATAATATTATAAGTATTTAGTAGTTAATCTTTTATTATAAATAAAACAAAGAGTAATTATTTGTTAATTATATTAGAATTAGTTCCAATAGTTTTATCATTATATAATCGAATAATTAAAATTATATTAATTAATTATAGTTAATACTTTCTATAAACCCCAAATTATATTTAATAAAAATATATAACAAAATATTAGTTTTATTTTTTTCTCACTTCAATCAAATGTTATTTAATTTTAAATATTGCAATATCAACTAATTCATCCAAACACCTTACTAGAACACCAACATAAGAATATTTCACTTCTATTCTTTCCACAGAAAGTAAGAATTTTGAATTCCTGCTATTGACAAGAATTGGCTAGATTAACAAGTATTATTCATTTTAAATTTTCATGTAGTTATTTAATGTATCTTTGTATTAATACATTTAATTTTATAATTACAGTTATAATATTATTACTTGTATTATTATAAATGAAACTAAATATACTAATAAAAATAGCTTTTCTAGTTTGTCATTTTCACTATATTAGTACTATCTAAAATATCTATTATTATATTATTATATATATATATATATTTGTCATTTAATTTATTTATTTTGTTTTTTATTGAAACAACAAAATATTTTTTTATTAATGCTAATTATCATAAATTAGTATGTATTGTATTAAATAATTAATATATTTTATTCAACATTTAAACAGATTTTATTTTAAAAAATAGTATCATTTTATTATTTTATTCTTGTTTATTCTCATATCAACCAAATATCATCGGAATAAGAACTTCCTAGAACCAAACAACTTTTAATTCTTGAGATTAGAATTGCACAAGAATATTCTTAATCTAATACACACTATTCTTAATCCAAGAGTATTAAATTCTTAAACCAAACATGACCTAAAATTTTAGTTTTTTTTTTCAATTAAAACTTTCATATGTTTTGTCTCTTTTATGAAATTATATTTCGAACTTGAAGTAGAGAAAATATCTAAACTCCTAACAGTGTAAATTGTTTACCCCAAGATTGAGTTAGTCATCACCCTCAATTCAAGGAGGATAGAGGGGGAGGAGGTCACTGTTGAATTTAGGATCCCGAGAGTGTTTTGATGATCACAAATTTGTAAGGGAACTTAGTTTGTACTGATGAACTTGTTGAGCTGAATTCTGTAACAAGTCGATTCAAGTTCAGAAGTTGTTAGGTCAACCAAAGCTAAAAGAATGGACGACCTATGCAAATGGAAGACATTTTAGAAGAATCATATGTGTGCAGTGGTCGTCCTAAGAATACAGAGTAGTCGACCGATATTGAAGGAGGGTACATGAGAAGAGGGATCAGAGGTTGACAAGTTGCCCAAAGATAAAGGAAGGACGTCCAGAGTTAAGGGTTAAACGAGAGAGGTCGCCCGATGATGAGAAATGGGCGACCGAAGGTAACACCTCTCTAACAAAAGATGGAGAACGAGCGGTCCTAGGAGAAGTGGATGCCCAAAAAAGACTTAGCTTATGAAGGAGTCTTGGCTAAGTAGAGAAGAGGTCGCCCGAGATTGAAGAGCGGACAATCGAAGATCTGAGGATGAAGGCAATGATCATCCGAAGGGATCAAGGTGGAGACAATGGACGACCAGTAGACTGCCAGGGCTGAGAGTGAACGTCCAAAGGGCTCAGGGTGGAGACAGTGGACGACCAAAGCAGAAGTCAGATGGATGAGTGATTGACCGCAGGTTAAGTGCGGGCGACCGACTGACATCAGGAGAAGACAAAGGACGTTCAGAGTCTTGGTGAGAAGATGAGTGAGCGCCCAAGAGTTTGTCTGAACTGATGGGAGGTTGAGGATCGGGCGACCGCAGGATTGACGGATAACCGACGAAGTGTCAGAGGTCATCCGGAGTCTGAGGAAGACAAGAGATCGGTCGATCAAGAAGTCTGACAGGAGAAGGAGTGAGCGTCCGAGGAATCTGGCGGGAAGTCAGTGGACGTCTAGAGAATCTGGAGAAGACANCGGGCGACCAGAGATCAGTTGAAGAAGGGTACTCATGTCAAAATCGGGCGGCCACATATGGTGGTGGACATCCGAATGAGCTTAACTAAGGGAGAAAGACTTCGGCACTTGAAGCTGCAGACGACCGAGGGTGAGCGGTGGACGACTGTAGCACCAGGCGACAGTTCAAGTGGGGACTTCACCTAAGCAGTGGTCGACCAAGGCTGGAGCAGCGGACGACCGGAGAAGTAAGTGAATGTATTGTACTTGCATTAATGACTAATTTTCTGAGAGAGAAAATTAGGTCTTTAGTGCAGAGTATATAATATAATCCCAAGATCTTGGGAAGTAACTTTGGCAAAATACTGAGCAAGTGCTTTGAGTGATAGAAAGTCTTAGTTCCCCTTCTGTTATTCGAGTGGAGAATTCAGGATAGAAGGGACCCAGAGTTCGAGAGATTTGTAAGAGGTTGTCTCCTTGTCCTCGTGCAAGAAAGGAGAAGCTTGTAAGGGAGCCTTCGCCCTTGAAGAAGGAGTTAGTGATCTCCGGAGATCTCAAGTGCGAGAAGATCGAAGCGGGGACGTAGGCCTGAAGTTTCGGCCGAACCTCGTCAACAAACTCAGTGTTTGTATGCTTGTTTATTTCCTTTGCTCTCTCCCTTATTCTATCTTTGTGCTTGTGAGTTTATATGTTTCCGCTAAACATACTCTAACAAATCTGGCATAACATAAGTGGCTAAAAATATAATACACCAATTCACTCGTCCTCTCTTAGTGTCATCCAGATCCTACAGTCACTCCCATGGTCATTTGGTGGCACCCACATTTCATGACCTTATTTCATTGAAAATAAAATCAGGATTAACATTTTATTCTTTACTTTTAATCAAACAATTTATATGTCATGAACCCCCACATTTAAAATTATATTATAAAAAAGGCTATCTTTATTAAAATTAGATTATAAAAAATATTATCTTTATCTAACAATAAATTGTTCTCATGGATTTAGTGTTCATGACTATGCCATGAACTAATATTTTTTAATCCAACTAGTGGATTGCAACCAATGGCCTATGATAATAGGAGATACGAAGGAGTGAGATTCACCATTTCTATTTATGATGGATATAAATATAATTTTATAATATATAAATAACAAAATCCAAAAAAACATTTTTAATATATTTCTTAATCTATGTTATTTTATAGTATAAAATATATTTATCAAGCAGAAAATATTTTTGTATTGGATAAAAAAATATATTAAAAGTTGAAAAAAGAATATAGTTTGCTTCTTCAAATGAAAACTAATTTCCTATCACGAACCTTCTTTAATATTTCTCACGATTATTTTCTTCTTATTCAAATAAGTAATGGAACATATGGAAATGAATCACTCTAAAAGAAAAAAAAAAAAGCAGTTTCATAAAAAAATTCTTATAAATTTATTTTTATAAAAAAAGTTACAATGTTTAGAAATATAAATACTACTTTTTTTTTATAGAGGGAGGCTCTTATTGCCAGTGCACACCATTTCCTGAGACCCCCTCCCTCCCTACCCTCTCACCTGCGTTATTTGGAGAGCACTTCCAGAGGTGGAAGGGCCGCGTTCGGCTCTCTCCGGCAAAAAAACGACGGCAATCCCTTTTTATTGGCTAAAACCCTCTACCGACCGGACAGCTTTTTTCCCCCTTCTCTTCGCCCGCGCCGAACTTTTCCGGTTCAGAAACGTCGTTTCAATCCATTTATTTTTCTCAATACTTAACATCGCGCGCTTAGATTGTTTCAAGCGTATGATGTTGTCGTCCTTGGATTGATTTCCTTGGGCGCGCGAGATGCCTTTCTATCTGTTTCAAGTTCTTCGATGTTATGAACTTCACTTGTTTGCATAAATGCAGCTGAGAGATTTGCGCTGGGCAGTCAGCATCTTAATTTTGAACTAAGATGGTCTGAGTAAGATGGCGCACTTTCGATTGCCGCAGCAGCATCTGCACGCGTTCTTGAGAGATTTTGGGTGCTTAGGAGGGCGGTTTCGTGTGAGGCCCAAGGTCGCTTCAAGTAAGAGCTGCAGCGGGTTCTCGATTGATAGGTGCTGCCATGGTCGCGTTATCGTGTCGAGAATGGTATTTTTTTTTTTTGTCTTGTATCAAAGTTATCTTGTCTGTCTTGCTATTTCCACTCTACGCAGCATCTTTTAATGAATAGTGGAGGAAAAAGAACCTTTTTTACTTTTTATTGGCTATGATCATAAGCTTGAACAAAAATAAGCTTCTGTTGTTGATTGACAATATTTTGGAAACCCCAGACAGAGTGCATCATTCTTTAACTTTTCATTAGTAGTGTCTCTGCAATGCATAGCTAAAAGTTAACATTCCCTTCCTTCCACCTTACAATTACATTTTGTAAGGATGAAGCCACCAATTGCCAAAATGATTAGGAAAATAGCATGAATCGCAGAACCGAAGCATTGCCCATATCGTTGCTTCTTCCTCTTGCTATTTATCCAGATCAAGCCGTCTCATTTATCTCTTAGTTTTCTTAATTTTCTTTTGTTGCTCAAATGTTGTCACGCCCCGAACCCGACATCCGGAGCGCGGCAAGGGGTGTTTCAACCTTTCACTAATTCAAATTCAAACTCTAAATAACAACGGTCAATATAGTAGACCAACGACTCCAAAATAACTAACTCTAGGTTTTTTCCGAAAATTTTGGCATGACCTTTGCTAAAAATCTATCATGCGTCATGTACATAGAGTTATAATGGGCCATGCCCGATTCACATATCAAGATCTAATTGGAACATATAAAAAATAAGTAGGCCGAATGCCCAAAATGAGAGTCCAACAATACTCCATCACAAGAATGATATAATAGGCACAACGAGAGGCTAAAGTCTAAGAAAACGACANACCCTATGTGTGACAACCGACGAATCAGAAAAGGGCAACACTGTACATTGTGCTAAAATCGAAAAGTCATTATCTAATCGTCTTGGTTCACCGGAGAAGAGAGGGAAAGGAATAAAGGATTATACCGGCTTGTCGTGCTACCTGTTCGTTGGTGAAGTCGACTCCGTCCGAGCTGCGTAATCTCCACACAGCGTTCGATGTTGATGCCGATCTGCGCGCCTCGTGAAGCTCCACGTTGCTGTATTGCCCGATGGTCGAAACACAGCCAGAACGATGGTGTCGGAGATGTCCCGTTGATGGCGCCGTCGGACGAGAGGGAGAGGGAGCAGAGGGGCAGAGCGACCAAGAAGGGGAAAAAGAAACGACCCCCTTTTATTTAATTTGCTTGGGACACATGGCAGCCATCTAACGGCTGATCAAGTTTTTATTTATTTTTATTTATTTATCCTGCCACCTATGAAAATAAAAATTTATCCCTATTAATTCAATTTTTTTTTTACATGCCTGCCACTATTTTGTTGGGCTATTTTGTGTGCGGGCTTACAGATGTAGTTTTGCGACGATGTAGTTGTGGGAGAAAGGATGCCTCCTTTGTAGCCCTTTAAAGTTGATTTGTTTCTGAGATATTGACATTTGACGACCTCTGCCATTCTCGTATGTTGGAAGAAGAGTTCTCAATGTCTTGTTCCAGTGATTCCATGATATCTTTTTGCCGTGACTTAATTATGGCTGAAGTTTTATGTTACGGCACCCTACCATTCTTATGCTTTGGATAAAATTTTAGTAAATGCTTGTATGTCTCTCTGTTTAACATGAACTATTCTTTGTTTCTTTGTAAGCATCACATTATGTGCCCAACACTGTATATGCTTTTTTTTCATCTTTTAACATGAACTGCTATTTGTTTCTCTAAGTTGATCATGTTATGTGCCTGACACTGTACTTAGCTTATACTATTGCACTTATGCAAACCACAAAAAAAAAATAACAACCTTTTGTCCTGAACATATTGGTGATCAATAAGTTCATCAGGTGCAGTGACTTGTAAGTTTATTATCAACAAGAGTTATTTGATGATCCTTGCTGAAAACTCATTTTACCAGGATTACTCGACCGTTCCTATTTTACCAAACTCAGATGCTCCAACTCCTATCGAAGGAATATCATTGCAGAAGGCTATAGGACTTTCTTTCAGTGATGAGAAAGAAATCCAATGCAATGCAATTGATTCTCTAAAACATGGCAAGAGTGATACTGTTGTTGATCCAGTAAATAATCGCATCATGCTGATTGATGGAACTGCAATTATGTACAGGTCCTATTACAAACTTCTAGGTAAGCTCTAACCTTACTAAATAATACTTCCACAGTTAAATACTCTTGTTTTATATGCATTTGTAAGTTTTAACCGAACTCTTTGAATCTCTCACATTCTCATATTTGGGGGTCATTTTAATCAGTTTATTTCCTTTGCTTCAACTTCTATTTCCAGATAAATAATTACCTTTTCTGCTAATGTCAACATATTAGTAATAACTGCAAATTATTTGCGGGAGGAGGGGGGGGGGGTTGGATTTATGACTTATCCCACATTTCTAAACTTTTCTTTTTCACCATACACGCTTGTGCATAATAATTTTTTTGTTACATATATGTGCATATGGATGACTAGCATATTCTACTCATCCTTTCACACCTCAATAAAAAAAAGACTGCAAAAATTATTTGTTGTAAAGCATCTTTGATGCACCCTAACTGTTGTTTGCTTTTCCCTAGTAGTTTAATTGCAGTTTTAATGATTTCTTGTTGCATATGTTAGCAAAGCTGCAACATGGTCTATTGGAACATGCTGATGGTAATGGAGATTGGGTGCTAACTATATTCACAGCCTTATCCCTTGTAAGCTCTATATCTTTGATTTTGCCACTTTAATTGTTATGTCTGCTTTTAGAAGTGCAATATCCTGAGGCGAATATATATGGCATTCTGTTGTGATTTGGTTATTGATTGTATGATGACATCATATGCTTAATTTGCATTTCCTGCTTTAGAAAGTTTCTTTCTTGAGATCTAGATCTCTGAGTAGAGATAGACTTTCATGCGTGCTCGTGCAGGTCAACCCATGTTTGACCATGCCTATGCTCGTGTTCCTGCCGTGCCAAAAACACTTCTTCATTGGCACGACCAGGCCCAACACAAGTTCGGCCGTGCCGACTCGGGTCATGCGAGGGCCATTGTTTTTTTTCTTTATTTTTTAAAAAATAATACTTTAATCACTTTTAAGTTTAACATATTAATATATAAGAGTGAACCATAAATACAAAATGTAATTAAATATATAAATCTATATAAGAGTAAAATTATAAATTTATAAATGTATAATATTATAATTTATAGCTTGTTCCTTTTTATATAAAATATTGATAAGTTAGAAATACATTATTTTTTAAATAACTTATGTTTATAGTGTTATATTCTTATCATCTTTTGGTGTTATAACTTATAACTATATAATTATATACTAGTATTATACTCATAATTATTGTATTATATTAATTTGGTATATATAATTATTATATATAATGACATGATATATCATATATAGTTATATAATATATATTATATAGAAATAGTAATCAATAGATTCAACACCGAGATTTACGTGGTTCGGATAAAAGTTAGCCTGCATCCATGGGGGATAGCCTGCATTTTCATTATAGAATAAATAGATTACAATTTTTTTAAAAAAATAAAATAAAATAAAGTACAATGATAAAATAATTCATCAATCACCACCATTTACAAGCCTTCACTTTCGTCATGATACAACAATAAAGATTCATGACATTGTCTTTTATCATTGGCATCATACCAATCTTTTAACAAGATATAAGTCTCCATTGATTGAGCATTTAGTCTATTCCTTCTTTCATCCAGTACTCGAGAACCTGCAATTAAACATTGTTTCGATGCTACTACAGACATCAGAATAGGTAAAAGATCACGAGCTAGGGTGGAGAGCACTGGATAAGTACGAGTATTTAATCTCCACCAGCTCAAAACATCAATATCTTGATCGCATTCATTTGGACGAGATAAGTAATCACGTAGTTCATTAAAAGAAGGGGATGGAGATGAACCTTTGCCCGAATTTCTTGCCCTACTACTCCCCCCGATAGAAAAAAAGAAGAATCAAAATAATGAGTTATCAAATCTAGGCATTACAGGGGCCGTGATGAAGAAGATGCTTCATGTTTACGCATACCATATTTTGCGTCATAATTATCATATAATTGATATATTATATTTTCATAATCATAATTTGGATTAGTAAATCCGTCAACTTTTAAATTAGGATGACTTAGAATATAATCATCGGGAGAAAATTTTCTAAGGTTTGTCATATACCATATAGGACCAGAACCCTTATATCTTGGATCCATCATCATTGCTAAAATTCCTGCAAGAGGTAATTGACTCCAATAATCTAAAAAATTCTTTTTCATATTATAAATTATTATAGCAAACTCATTAGATTAATCACGTTTCTCTTTAGAACAAGTTACCATTTCATTAAGTTGATTAGTTAATAAATGTGAAGTGGGTGAGTGAACAACAAAAAATTCTATGATAGCATTATAAAAAAACTCCAAAGATTTTCATAACTGCCTGAGCATTCTTCCATTGGGTTTCACTAATCTGAATCGTCGAGCTCCGTATTACAATCGAGATATAATGATCAATTGCTTGCTTATATGGAATGCAATTTCTAAGCATATCATATGTATTGTTCCATCTTGTACTGACATTGTTTAATTTTTTAAACTTTAAGATTATAACACTGGCAAATATCTTTAAATTCTTGTCTTCTAGGTTCACAATGACGTATATTAGTTATTACTGTTTTAATAATATCAACTACCTCAGTAACTTCTTCTAATCTTGCCTTAACAAATAAGTTAATAATATGACATGCACATTTTTTTTATGAAAAATACATCCATTCACTGGAGGATTCAACCTTTGACTAATAATCGTGCAGCGATATTATTATCACTTGCATTATCAAGTGTAAGACATAATATTTTATCTTTAAGACAATACTCATAAACTACTTGTTTTATAATGGTTGCAATTTGCAAATCATTATGAGGATGTTCAATTGGTTTAAATGCAGTTATTCTTTTTTTGCAATACCTGACTTATATCAATCCATTATACAGTAACACACAAAAATCCATCACCATTTAAAGAAGTTCATATATCACAAGTTAAACTAAGCATGCATTTAGAATCCACAAAAAAAAATTCATTGATTCAGTTTTTTTGTAGGTAATATTTTAATTGCATCTTGTCTAATGGTTTTTCTACTAATACTTTTGAAAGCATGTTGAACATAATTTTGTTGATAATGTAAAAATTTTGGATCTTTGGCAAATGAATATGGCATTTCTGCATGTAAAATGAATCTTGCTAAACCCTCACGCATATGCTCTTGATTGTATTTAAATAATGAG
Source organism: Pontederia paniculata (assembly GCA_001647135.1). Lineage (NCBI taxonomy): Eukaryota > Viridiplantae > Streptophyta > Magnoliopsida > Commelinales > Pontederiaceae > Pontederia > Pontederia paniculata. Next base: position 87,802 of record LTAE01001278.1, on the reverse strand, counting down.
CCCCCAACCGTTCCACGACCAAGATTCACTTATTGAGTTTACTATGGTAGTTGACTTGTTAAGTTTTTTTCCTCTAATTTCCATAAGATGAGTTTCTACTTTCTAAATGGCCAGTGCCATGAGAAGAGTTGGCACCATAGTTAGCTTTGCAAAATTTACAAATAGATATATCTTTTTATGGATAATTTTCATCTATTTTTTTTTCAAAATAAATCCATGCTTAGATGGTTAACTTTGTAGTTCTTCGTTTTTTGTTTATTACTTCATCAGACCCAACGGTCTCGATTGGAGTATTTGAAGGTTGAGCAACTACAGGAGGTGTGAAACCTGTTAGATTCATATTTACTTGAGGAGCTGAACTTGAAGCAACATTAAGATTAAGAAGAACATGATAATTAAGATTAGTAGTCAAATTAGCCATATAACTAGTTGGAGTAGTTGGAGACTATGTTAATGGAGTTATATTTTCAATGTGTCCAAATGATTGACCAGGATGCCCAAGTGTTGCCATAGAGTTAGATTATGTTCCACTACCATACGGAGTATTATATGGTCCATACTGCCCATAAGGATATCCATAATATCCATATCCGTGCTGAAATGGATCCATATTTTTCAAATAATGTTAATAACTAATGTTAATTTATGCAATGTAGTAAAAAACTTAGTAATTTAGTATATTACTATAGTAATTAATAAATAGTAAATGATATTTTTGCATGTAAGTATAATGTCTTAGATAATTCTTCACTTCTTTTGTAAAAGAAGTATTTTAAATCCTGCAAAATAAAATTATAAATTGTTAGTCACTGAAACATAATACAAATTATAAATATTTAAAAGGATAATAAGTTAAATATAATTACCAATATACTAAAATAATAATTTTGAGACTAATCACAAATAGAAAAATTAAGAATTGAGAACTGAGGTCAAGGACTTTTGAAAGTAAGGAATTAAGAGAAGCTGAGGAGAGTGAGGAGCAGGATAGATGAGAGAATGAGAGTTATGTTGTGCGAATCGTGATGGATGAAAGAAGGCCGAGGTGGTGTGCTTTTTATAGGGAAAAAAACCATTTTTTTTGCCAACCGTGCCGGGCCTGACCGTGCTGACGCGATAGCACGACATCGTGCTGCAGCGTCATGCCGCGCTGTGCGTTTACAACACTCCAATAGGCGTGCTGCCCCGTCACGCCACACAGCATGTTAGCAGCACACCAGAAGGTGTGTTGATGCTTAAGCGCGCGCCACGCGACGCTTGCGTCAGCGGCAGCACGCCTTTGAATATGCTGTCGCATCGCTCGGAAGCATTTGTGTTGTCGCGTCGCTATGTAGCGGGCAGCAGGCCTACCAGCACACTAGTGCTGGCAGGCCAGGAATGGAACAGGACATTGAGACCCCTTCGAATCCCCTGCCGGGCCGCGGAAAAAAAAAACGTGCTTGGTCGTGCTGTGCTCAGACAGGCCCGGGCTACCGGGCCCTGTGCCTTCCTCTGCCCAAAACTTATATGGGCAGGCACGGCACAGGATGGCTCGGGCACGACGCTGGTGTCGTGCCTGTACTGGGCCGAGCCGGCACGCCCAGAGTGCATGCCGACGCCCGTGCCGGGCTATCTGTTTATCTATTTTGTCATGAAGCAATTCAGAGCAGTATCAAAATCTTCTTTTCATTGGATATTCAAATCTCTAGTTGTTTCTAGGCCATATTTTTTTCCCTTGTTAACAAAGTATTAAAATGATATTTAGCAAAAACAATATAGGTATTCGACTAGTTGACAGCATTCACATCATATAGGTAATGTTATGCAAACTTAATGTTGGCTGAATGGCTTCTATGAAGTTCACATATGTTTGAGAATTATCCTTGGATCTTACATGAAAATCCACTAATCCAGATATCCCATTTGTTTGATTTTAAATTATTTAAGTACTGGCTATCAAAAGGTGTCATCAATACCAAAAAGATTAAGGAAAATTTGTTGTCATTGAATTTGATACAAAGTTGCAAACTAATGTGGTCCGAAACTCATGATGCATGTGTACACCTGTTTCGAGCAAGTACCCGATGCTGGTATGCTTTGGATACGAGTGGGTGCACTCTAGTTTGTACCCAATTATTAAAAAAAGTATTTTTTAAAATGAGTATGTTGTACAGTACACTGGGGTACACAAAACAAAAAAACATATCGACACAAAATTGCCCTAATCGAATTGGGCATAAAATATGAAGGAAAGATACAAATTTTCCCTAATCAAGGCAAAGAAGAAGGCAAACCAAATCACCGCAAATAAGATAGGAAACAAAAAATGGTGCACTTCCTTTGGCGATGGTGAGAGAAGCACCAGCATCAGAGAAGGTGGTAGAATGGGATAAAGGAAAAAAAATCCAAGAAAACATTGTTATCTCTATCACACAAGTCCTTTCTAGGATGAATCCAAAGTGGAGCGAAAGGAAAAAACACATCTCTCTTCAAGCATGAGTGTGAAAAAGGGCTTTTGCACCCCGAAGATTTTTCTGAGGAACAACATCCTGCTGCGAGCTCTCCAAAATTGCAAAAGAAAAGAGAAGTTGGAAAGATGAGAGAAATCATGTAACAAAAAGATGTTACAGTTTATACCGCACTTATAATGACCTTGGCAGCTATTACCGGGAGGAGGTTATTGGCTAGTCTATTGCTCTTTTTTAATAAGGATTAGAGAGAAGGTTTTGATATTGTATTTTCTTTAATATTATCTTCCCTTATTATTCCCTATCAAAAAACCCCATTATGTACATTTTTAATTACATTATGAAAACCTTATATTATTATCTATAATATTTCCTATTTTCCCTTTCAAAAAAAACTATAATATTTTATCATAATTTAACTTTTGTATTATACATATTGTATATTAACATACTTATATCTAGATTTTAAAAAAAATGACGTAGCTCGTACCCACTACCAGTACTGTACCCTTACCTTTGCAACATAGACCACCGAACACAAGGTCTTTGAGACAATCCTTTTTTCGTATCTGTCCAGTGTCGTTGCATCATAGCATGTGGAGTTTCAAGGAGCAAAATAATTAAATCCTTTATTTAAACCATTCTGAAAATATTTGATCTTTTCCTATCATGATGCCTGTCATGTTTTCTCTGCAGCTTTTGGACGTGCTGGAATTAATTCCTTCTCATGTTGCGGTATGTAATGCTTATATAAACATGAGTTTCCTAGTGAAATTTTCTTTTGGTGCAGATTTTGGTGTTGATTGTTTTCCACTTAGAATATAGGATTCGGCTGCTAAGCTCTCGAATATGCTCAATTAGTGTTATTTCCTTCCAAATATTGATTGGCAAGTTCACATTGGATCAACTTCTTCGCTTGCATTGTCATATTGCCCCTTGTTCTTTCCTAATTGGGTTTGTGTTGGCGATACACTTTTTCATCCACAAGGTGAATAATTCATCTGAAATGATGAAATAATTCATTTAGAAATTCCATTTTGACAAAGTTTTTCTACCAACGAAGATAGTTTTTTTGTTAAAATACCACATACTGGAAAATTTGTATAGGAACACCCTCTCAAAACAAATTCACAAGAAATCAGTGGCAAGTTGTTCCTGTTCACAGGAACTTTTTCTTTCAATTATCTTTAGATAGGACATATCTGGTGTCTTAGACAGTACAGTTTGATTGTTAACCTCTTGCAGGCTAGTGAACTTTAGTTATAACCAATTTGGAAACAACTTCTTTCTGCCCAAAAAAATCAAATGCAACTTGGAAATGAAAGGGAAAAAACTGGTTGAGTGTGGTACCAACTGAAATGCCATGTAAAGAAACGAATAGGATTAAACAGTGGGATACATAGTATCTCAGCTATCTTTAGATTGGATTACCTTTATTATAGAATGCCATGTAAAGAAACGAATAGGATTAAACAGTGGGATACATAGTATCTCAGCTATCTTTAGATTGGATTACCTTTATTATAGAATGC
>LTAE01001278.1:24752-83783 GCA_001647135.1 Pontederia paniculata | reverse complement strand
TGGTTGTCATGAGAGTGCTGTTAAAGGCTAATTATCGCCCACAACTAGGATCTCCACATATAATTTTATTTTGTACTTTTTGCAAATGGCCATAAGATTGGAAGTAAGATTAAGATTGTTTACAAGATCATACATCTATTCCGACAATCAGATATTCTATAGGGTGGCACCGCTATGTGTTATTGAGATAAGGAGCATGATTCTTCTGAGGGATAAGACAGAAAAGAACGTTGTAATGGAGGTATCAAAGAGGACAAAAAAATGCTACCGAGAGAATTGTCAATCTCTTCTCTTAATTTCTGCTGGCTGCGCAATAGTTTCTACTTTCTTCTTCTTATTATACTTCATTCTTGTTAGCTAAGATTTCTTATCCTTTGTTGTTCATTAAAATTCCATGGCTATTATTATTTTGTTTAGTAAAAATTGGTCCCTTCTTGGTGCAGGTGGTTTTTGACCATGATGGTGAGATACTGAGATGTATACCTCAATTCTTCTCAGGGTCTTCTTTTCTCTTTAATTCCCTTATAATGCAGATACTCGGGATTAATGGAGGTGAAACACCCCTCTAGGTGTTTTACCGTGGAACGCCTTTGTGATCAACCGTCAATTTTTAAATATGTGGTTTAGATTAAAAGAGGAGAGAGAAAGTTGTTATATTATTTTAGTTAGGTGGTTTTAAGTTATTTTTAATCTGAACCACATATTTAAAAATTGACGGTTGATCATATGGGTGTTCCACGGTAAAACACTTAGAGGGGTGTTTCACCTCCATTAAACCCGCAGATACTCAGGTGCTTCAAATGATTTGTGATATTTTTTTTCTAAGGTCCTAGTTTCTGTGAAGCCCCAAAAATAGTGTGTTCTATCATTGTATATGCATTTTTTTTTGAGAAGGATATGCATTATTATTTTATTTATTTTTGAGAAGGATATGCATTATTATTTTGGCCAGTTATAATTGAGTACCTCTTCCTGGATTGTCATAGCCATGGAATCTTTAGTGTGATTGATGATTAATTGTTTCCCTCTTAGAACCTTTAATGCGACATAATGATAATATCATCCACCTAAATTGTGATTGACATTTCAATCAATATGTCAGACCAGATATGAGCTCATGAACAAACACAAAGTGCTGATAAAATTTTCACCACATTCCTCATAGTAGTGAGTAGAGTCGTCGTCACAATAATGAGAGCTGATTATATGGTGGAATAAAACAGTGGTAGTCAAGGCAATAATTGCAATACCATACCTTGTTTCATGCATAACCAATATGCTAGATGCACCTTTGTTCCTGAAGGCTGATCTGCTTCAGAGATGGATCATCCCTTAGTTTCTGTCGGCGATAGTACCAAAAAGTTCAAGAAAAAACTCGGTAGAGCGCAAAAAAATCAAATGACTTTTGAAGAAAAAAGGTCACCTGCTGAAGGAGGTGTTTTGAGTTGAATATCTTCAGCATGTCCAGGGATGGAGATGGAGAGTAAAAGAAGAGGGAAAGTGAGATGATAGCAAGAAGGGGGTCAAGGTTTTTTGGTTCTTAGTGAGGGAAACTCAACAATCATTAGAGGACACTGGAACAGGCTTTTCTTCCTCTACGTATCAGTTTGATAATCGTTCCATAACAGGTTATATACCATCTTATTCAATATCCTTTGTCTCGTGTAGAACATGAAAATCAAAGTAATAAACTGGATAACTTTTTTTAAGTGAAAGATACACATGATGCCTTGAACCATGGTGGAAAGTACTTCATGACATAAGTATGTGTGCTGCTAAAAGTTTTCCAAAGTGTATTTTATCTGCAAACAATTTGGTGGCTTAATCATTCAGAACAAGTGGTAAGGCATCTGTCATGTAGTATTGGCAGTTGGCAACCAGTAAAGTGATTATAAAATAGTCCCTGTACAAGTGCTGTGCAAATGCAGGGACTAGGTGACACTTGTGAATATGTTCTCATGTGCTAAAGTGTTGCATCAGCAACTTGTCATATTAGCTTCGGATTATTATCTCCTGATACTTTTTCTGGTGAATTGTCTTGTCTTTGATGATATAGATCTCCAAATACTTATTGTTTAAGAGTGCCATCTTTGAAGGAGTTGTTTCTTTGGCTATTCTTGCAACCTCTTTTTTGTTTTCTTTCTGAATTCTGGAAATCTCTTGAAGTAAATTTATTGTAAGATTTCAAAGTCTCGGTGGAGCTTAGCAGTTGATACAAATTGCATTTGGATGTGTTACCAAATGATCTCTTTGTATTTTTTTCTGTTTTCTCTTTTTGAATTTTGTACGGGTATTCACGGGTCTGTGTTTGACCCGAACCGACCTCAAACCTAACCCAACCTGATCAATTTTGGTTGGGTTGGGTTGATGGCAATATAACCCTTGGTTGATGACAGTAGTTCGGGTTGGATCAGTTTGGGTGATCAGGTTTCCCAATTGAATTTTTGAAACCACAACATAGACTTCATTGTCAAATGTTAAAACAAGCTATCAAATAGTACGATGTGCAAAGTATACATTTCATGTCAGCTTCCATTTGCACTTTTACATGTTTCTCATGCACATTCTTTTGCTGCCATAACTTCACTCGACTTTTTGTCATGATTCAATTTATAAAACATGCATCTTTCATAAGAAAATGTCTCTAAAACATGCATGTCATTTGCCATACTCCTGACGAATTAAGAGAGACAACAATTAAAGCATGTCATATTCCTGAGAAGTTTAATTGTATGACAGACATGCCAAATAAATATCTTTCATGTGAATCCTTTTGGTAGCACAATTTCCTTGTCTTCTGATCAGAATTGATCAACCAATGATCCCTTCATGAAAAGTTCTGCTTCTGGCAACATTCTAAGCTATAAAGCATGTGCTTGTTTCAATGCAAATCCCCTCGTTACTAAAATGTTAATGGTGAATACTTCATATGTGAATAATTCAATGGTTTGATTTTTGGCGTTCTGGCATGTTTTTCCACATTTATCAGTGAATTCACATTAGAACGTTGTCAACAATCCATCATGAAGCCAGTTACTTGGGGATTTGTTGGTAGTTTCATTGTGAAAACATTCAGATTAAATGACATTGTAGTGGCCCAACTGTTTCTTTTCAGGAGTTCAATTCAATCACAGTAGCAACATGCCATCCAGAGGTTATGTGTTAAAAGGTAAGATGTACCTTTTAATTAGTTTAATAGAATGGTGGGGATTCTATATTCTAATTAGCTGCTCTAGGTGATAAGAGCTTTGGTGGTCTTAGCTTTTTTTTCTACTTCATTTCGAGCCATAGGCTTTTTGGCTTATTGATCGTGTTTGTAAACTATGTAGAAACATTGACAATGTAATTTTCCAAGGTTTCATTTGTCATTTGAATAGATAATTGTTCAAGAATTCGTGCAACATACTTCTAATTTTTATGTGATACTTGTCACCCTGCCCGTGTCTAGTCAATATTGGCAAAATAGGAAGTTACTTGGATGTATCACTGTCGCTTTGTTTGTTTACAAAATCTTGTTGATGTTGCATCGAACTTATTATTGTGATTGGCATTGTTTCCCTTGTTTCTTCTATGATAGTTGATAAGTTATTTTAATTTTTCATATATTTTAATTGATTGTACCCATGCACTCAGCACAATGACTTCTTTTTAAAACTAACTTCTCTTTTGGCTGTCGTGAATAAATATAAATGAACTTCTTTGAAGGTTTGACATTCCGTCACATGTTATACCCTTCTTACAAAAGCAACCGCATTCCTACACCTGATACAGTTGTTCAAGGTCTTCAGTATCTGAAAGCATCCATCAAAGCAATGTCCATTAAAGTAATAGAGGTAACTATTGTTACTGTATATAATTAATGGGATACCAAAACAGCATAGCACGGAATTGATCTTTCCTATATGGTAAACTATGGCAGGTTCCTGGTGTTGAAGCTGATGATGTAGTAGGAACTTTGGCTATTAATAGTGTTTCTTCTGGCTACAAGGTCATTATGGCTTTATATTTCTTTTTCAGGTGCCGATGCATGTTTCTTCTGTCCATGTTGGAAGTATGGTAATAGGTGAAGATAATAAAAAGAAAACCAATAATGAGTGCCTATTGTCATGTTTATTGTTTTTGCTTCTTATGTTGAATCTTTATCACTTCTAGGACCCTGCACTTTTTGAGCATCTGACATCGAAATTTTACTTTGTTTAGTAATGTTTCTTTAAGTTGTTTCAGTTAATAACTTCTAATATGTTAAAACCTGATCTGAAACTTACATTCCATGAATTTGAACACTCTAGTAGCAGGTCTCATGACAGCTGTGCATTGTATGTATTGTGTATTGTTATGCTCTCACGTGCTAGATGTTTCAGTCAAACAACTACTGCTGAACATATATTTAGAATGAGCACAAGATATGCACTCTGATTGAAGACCTTACTCATATTGTAGGCTCTAGTAGCAGGTCTCATGACAACTGTGCATTGGAAGTATGCATATAGATTGTTATGCTCTTGAAAAGTTTGCTTAGATTAAACACAATATTTTCATTTTGAGGTCATGGGTTTCACAATGTAATGAAATCTTAACAGAAGAGAATAAACTATTTACTATCATCGTATGAATTTTTAGGGCATTTTTTTTCTTTTTGGAGGAACCATTTTTTCTATATTAAATTAATAAGAAACTATATGCCACTGTGGAAAATGTTAGTTTAGAATAGAATTTTAACATTGGTCGAGGACGTCAACCACAAGGCTGAACAGAACTTGACATTTAGGTCTTTTCACGACTCAATATTTTCCATGTAACCAATAAACTAAAATTATTAGAATCACTCCCTATACATATTTGTTAATGTGTTTGCAATAGCTGTCTATCCATGGACATACACACCATTATTTATTCTGTTGTTTTCTTGCCTATTGCGTCATTTCTATGTTATTCCTACAGGTTCGAGTTGTCTCTCCTGATAAAGATTTTTTTCAAATTTTATCTCCATCTTTACGTCTCCTGCGCATTGCTCCACGTGGCTCAGGGTTAGTATCAAGACCATTTTGGTATGAGATGGATAACAAAATTTTTGTTTAGTTAAAGAGGAGGAATCAAACTCATTTACTATGTGAAAATTTTACATGTGATTCCTTATTTAATTTCCATTGTTATTTCAAAACCACGAAGAAAGTTTCATGGTTTATAGTGAAAAACAAACAAGGATTTAAATCTTGAGCTGAACTACCTGTACTACTTATTTCATATAATTTCGGCGGTCTATTGATTCAACTGAAAGGCATATTTGGATTGCCTTTGTATCTAATGTATTTATACTGTCAAGAAAAAATAGATTAAAAAAATAAAGAACAGAATCTGCTTCAGTATGGTATCCTTGGAGTCCTTCATGCTCTGAATATTAAAAGCTTGATGCGAATTGGTGGCGCTTGTTTACCTTATCTAAGATTTTATGTTAATATTTGCTGGTTTTCATCTAGGATGGCTTCATTTGGGTTGGAGGACTTTGCTAAAAGATTTGGGGCATTGAAACCATCCCAATTTGTTGATTTTGTAGCTCTTACAGGAGACAAATCTGATAATATTCCAGGTTACAGTAATGATTTTTTTTCTCTGATTGTTCATACCTTCCTTCGACTTTTTAGGCTACACTTTCCTTTCACTATTAAGAGCTAGAAAATGGTTGTCAATATTCTTTGTGCTTTATTTGACCTTCTTGATTGAAAAAGCTTTATTTGGAGAATCATATTGCTATGCACTTAAAGTTGATTTCATGTATCTTGGCATATGCCTTATATATTAACACATTTCCAACCAATACAGGAGTTGAAGGGATTGGAGATGTCAATGCTTTGAAATTGATTACTAGATTTGGTATGGTTATATCCTCCTCTTTCTAATAAGTTGTTCGGTTCTGGCCCTTTGCTGTTTATGCTTTTAGAACAGTTGCCATCATGTAGTCAGCATGTTAGAGGAAGATTTCCTGCAATTTAATATCTAAGGCTTGTTACTTCACCTAAAAAGTTTGTGGAAAGTGAGCATGTTTCATCTATATTTTCCTTTTTTAGGGACAAATCATCTATACGTAAGTCTAACTTATATTCAATGATTTAAGCAATACTTATTGCCGTAAGTGAACCTTAAATGCACAAATGAACAAAAGGACTTACCAAGGCAAAAGTTTCTTTATGCTCCCTATGGTAAAAATACTTGTAAACTCAGCCAGATAATGTGGCTTGTGTAGGAAATTAGAGTTTTTAAACATGTTTCATAGTATAAAATAGTGTATTTTGGTTCTATAAAGCAGACATTTTAAAATGATTCTGCGTGCAGGCCAAAGTGTTAATGTTTCTTTCATCTCTACTTGTGATGTTAGCTCTTCTGGTGACTAGCAAATTGACATCAGCTGAGCTTCTGTGCATAGGTTCATTGGAAAATTTGTTGGAGTGTGTGGAACAGGTTGAGGAGGAACGAATTAGAAAGGTAATATCTGTCACCACAATTTGTTGTGCAGATGCAATAACTGTCAAAAATCTGTCCTCATCTCGCTTCAAGGAAAAAGAGCATCTATTTTCTTTTCATCCTGCTTTTTCTGCAACATTTCCACATCCAATGTGTACTAACTTCTATGGTATTATTGTCTTTTTGCAGGCCTTAATTTCAAATTCCGAGCAAGCTCTACTTTGCAAAAATTTGGTAGATCTCCTTGGTTTACTTTTTTCCCCATTTACACTTCATCTTTGAAGTGGTTATCAGTAATTTCTCTCTAGTTGAGCATTTCTTTATGTCAAATTACATACTACAATTCATCTTGTTTACACTGAAGTTCTTAATTAAGTGCATGGTTACATTACAACATAGTCTTAATCCAGGAAGTTCCTTTTTGGCAATGGCAGGCAACTTTACGCTCAGATCTTCCATCATATATGGTTCCTTTTAAGACATCAGATTTGGTGTTTGAAAAACCCCAGGTTCCATGTCTCTCAAGTTTATGATTGACAATAAAAATTTACTGCAGATACAGAAAATCTTCGTGCTGCCCTTCATCAACTAATTATCCGGATTGATAAATATTTGTGCAGGATAGTGGAGAAAAGTTTAGTACGCTCTTGAGAGCTCTTGGAGCTTATGCAGAGGGTTTTTCTGCTGATCCTATCATAAGAAGAGCTTCTTATTTGTGGAACAAACTTGAACCTTGATAATCGATCCAAGGGATTGGAGGTCATTGCAGAGGAAAACATTGAAAGATCACACAATTCTGTCATTTCGGAGTCAAGGATGGATTGAGGTGCAGTTTATGATGATGACGGGATTTTGATTAATTTTTCTACAGCTGGAAATGAGAGCCATAATTTCTTCATGCCACATCGGTTGCGCTCTTTGTGATATAGTCACCTGCTATCATTGTATGAGAATGGGAGTTTTTTGTGATATAGTCACCTACTATCATTTTATGAGAATGCGAGTTTTTATGAAAGTAAAATGGTGGCATTGGGAATCGATCTCTATCCTGATGTCAAATTGGAAGTATGCATGGTATAATAATAATAATGTACTTAAAAAGCATGGTTTATTGCCAAAATTGGAACTCTGAAGTCCGGTTTGGAGGACGAAGCATCTTTTCTCAATGTGTTGATAGATTTGAGTTTACGTTTCTTAGATGAACGGAGTCTTAGGGCATGTATGATTTAATTGATAAAAAATATTTGATAAGCACTAACGTCGATAAATATTTTAAGTGCTGATACTTATTTTAAAATATAAATAATTATATATTTAGATAAAAGTGCTGATAATATTTGTTAAAATAAATATTGACAATGTACCTTCAAAATTATTATAATAATATTAAAAAAATATGAATAAAAAAGTAATATAATTTATTAAAACTAATAAGTAGAGAATCTTACTTATTTTTTTTCAATTTATAAGTTATTATCTAACCATTTATAAATATATTTTATTTATCAAATATGAAGATTTTTTTTAAATTTATTTATAAGTAATTTTTATTTAGTTATAAACTAAGTCAAACATGTCCTTATTTTTACTTGAATTGTAGATTAAATTTTATACAATTTCTTGATTAATAGGAAGAAGCAGTCACTAGGCATTTAATTCTAATGCAAGTCTGTTCATTTGATTTGGGAGACATTGGTAGTCGGGCGTCATCATTTTTATCTAGAATCAATAATATTTTCTGCATTAACACTTGTATTTAGAAATTTACTTGGTTTCAGTCCGCTAATTCCGCAGAGAATTTTGGGCTAGTCTTGTTAAGGAAAACTGGTTAGATACACATCGTACGGTTGGTAATTACGGTTCACTTTGCTTATACAAAAAAATATTTTTAAATTATTTAATTCCGATTTTCGTATTAAAGTCGCTTAGATTTTATTCTATTAACATTTAATTCATTTAACGGTATATGAACTAAACAGTGGCAAATAATCACCCGCATAGTATATAAAATAAATCCTTATTATGTTTTAATATTTATTTTATGATTAAAATTAACTACAAATTGTCTTAGGTTGGAGTTTTAATACAAATTATATATATAAGGATAATAGGCCATTAACTACTTCATTTTCATTTATTCATTTCATAGTAATAGAAATACATGTCATGTCCTACCGAGACAGAATTTGGAACTTACTATCCTCTTGCCTAGCAGGCAAAGATTGACCTCTGTAGAAAGACTGATTCATTCGGATCGACATGAGGGTCCGCATTGCCAGAATCCATGTTGTATATTTGAAGCAGGTTGACCTCCTTGCTTCTCTCTCTCTCTCTATATATATATATATATATATATATATATATATATNAAAGACTGATTCATTCGGATCGACATGAGGGTCCGCATTGCCAGAATCCATGTTGTATATTTGAAGCAGGTTGACCTCCTTGCTTCTCTCTCTCTCTCTATATATATATATATATATATATATATATATATATGTGTGTGTATTTCATATCATATGTTGGGATAATATATATACATATATAATGATAATTAATATCAGTTGCATTATTCCACTTTGAAAATTTAGATAATTTCTTAAATCATTTTATGTACAATAGATATTATACAAGTGATATAACAATTATACGAAGTAAAGGAGAATGAGTATAAAGGGCGAATATACAAAGTCTTATACCACATGATATGATCAGAATGTTTTAAAAGTTATTTTGAAAAGAAAAGAGTTTGTTAGAATTTTTTATTTATAACTTTGTCATATAGTTTTAGGTTATGAAAAGCATGTGAACTTAAAACGTTTTGTTCTGTTAAATTTTGCTTTACATGAAATAATATATATATAATGTATGTGTGAATTATATTTAAAGTATGAATATTATGTATGTTAAATAAGTTCACAAATAATAATTATAACAATAAATAAATAATAATATTAATAACACAGTAGTAATAGTAGTAGATGTGGCATGGTAATAGTTAAATATTGTTGATATCGTAATATATGTTAAATAACTAACTCAGAAAAATAACTAAAAAATTTAGATAATAATTTCAAGATAAAAACTTTATAATATAATTTAAAATATTCAAATTAAATACGTTTAAATAATAATTAGAAAAATATGGGATATATATTATGTTGAAGAAAGGTCAAACGCCACATCCTTATGTCGTCACATGTAAATTAAGAGAAATAAAACAAAAAAAATCATACTATTTTATAATGTAATGTTCCCATTTTATTTCGATCAACTTATTTCTATCCAATTAAGATAAATATATATCTAATTATATAAGTTATATCATTAATTTTTTTAATCATATCACATAGTTAATATACTAGTTATTAAAAAGAGAAATAAAGTTTTGAATAAAAGAATAAGTCATTCGCTAACATCCTCTCAACTATAATTTTTTTACATCTTATCTTAAACTATAAATTTGTCAATTATAATCTTCGAACTTAATTTCGATTTGTCAATATAGTCCTTCCATTAACTTTTATCCAAAATTCTATTAAATTATTTTTTAAATAATAATAAAATATTATTTTTACTCTTAATTCTTTAATATAATAATAAAATGATGAAAAAATAAAAAAAACAAGTAGTAAGGATACAAATATTATTTAATAACGATTTTTTAAAATAAGTATGAATTATCTTGATCAAGTTGTTGTTTTTTTAATTTTTTAAATATTTAGAAGGGAAGGGTAAAATTGCCATTTCCAGATTGACTTAATAGAATTTTGGATAAAAAATCATGGAAAGACTAGATTGACAAAGTTTGTATAAATTTATAGTTTAGGATTAGATTAAAAAAAGTTATAGTTAATCCTAATTTCTAATGCTACACTTCGGACAAAAGGAACTACATGAAGAATAAATATTATATTAATTTTACACTAACTACAATATCATTATTTATATCTCCATAAAAAAGACTTTTTATTTTAATTTTGTAAAATTAAAATTGAACTAACTAAATATAGTTAAAGTAATTCATATATACGTGGAATAAAAGAAAAGAATATATGAAAAGACAGATACAAAGAAAGAAACAAATGTGCAAGAGGATAAAGTTACATGATGAATTAATATTGAAATTAAAAACATAGCATCTATTTGTACATTGTTAGAAGGAACATAATTTTAAGACAAAAGAAACAATGTGATCGTTTCATTATGTTTAAAATGTGTATCGGTAACAAAATTACAATGAAATAATAATTATTTAAAACTAACATGTATTGATACTATATATAAAAGTAAATTTATTTCAATAATAATAATAATGATATATCATAGTTAAAATTACAATTAAATATGGTTGATATGCTGATATATTATAAATAACTAACTAAAATTTTTTAATGAAATATTTTCAATATATATATTTTAATAAGAATATAGATATGATATGGTTAAAATATTAATATGTTTAAATAAAAATATCACTTTAATCTCACATCTGAAACTTAAGAGAGAAATATTATCAGTATTATTTTTTTTTAAATTGTGACAACAGCTATATTTTAATTTATTAGGAGTAATTCTATTTTCCTCTAATAAATTATAACTTATTTTTTATTTACCCTCTAAATTTTAATATTACTCACTTACCTCCTCTCAAGTTTTCAGACACTTTCACTTTATCCCAAACACTTAAAATTTATTTATTTTAATTATCCATTTATCTTTTAACTTATATTTAATTTTAAATTTTAAATTTAAAAAAAGGAAGACAAATTAAATGGAATCACTATTTCCCTTATCTTCTTCACAAACAATCCAATTTATTTAATTTTTTAAGTTAATTTATAAACAAGGGTAAACATTAATATATTAAAAAAATATAATTGGGATCAAGTATAAATTGTTTGAAAATTGAGAAGAGATAAATAAAATATCAAAATTTACGAGTTAAAATAGAAATAAGCTAATCAAATTTGACATAGTTGAATAGCGAGTTTGTATTTCAAAATTGAGAAGAGCTAGTATTTCTGTGTTCAATTTTTGGATTTGTCAATTTGATCATGATTTATTATTTGTCTATAGTCTTGGACACTCGTCGATAAAAAAATAAAAAATAAAGCTTAAAGAGAGGAAAATAAAAATACTTTAAATATTATCTAAAAAATTTGAAAGAGAAGCCAAAAACATGTGTTAATAATATATCATAAAAAATATATTTAGTAATACAAAACTATAACATAATTAAAATTCTAATATAATATGATTAATATCATAGCATGTATGTTTAATATAAAAAATAATTAATTATCTTTTAATAATATATTATATGATAAAAATTAAGGTTAAGTATGATTAAGGTGTAATTAAAAATAATAGATTAAAATATATTTTAATACATTTTTATACAGATCATTAAAATTGGTGCCATTAAGTTTTCCCCAAATTATAAAAAAATATAATTAGCTAAAATACATACAAATATTCCAAATTATTAACAATATAATATTAATATTAAAAGGAAGAAGATAGTTGTAAAATAAATATTAATAAAGATAGAATATAAATGACAAGATAATAATTGATATATTGTTAAAACAGATACAACAACAAAGCCTTATCCCATTAGGTGAGGTCGGCTACATGGATCATACGACGTTATTGCGCTGTATCAGTAACTAATTTTTTAAGTATATTATTCGCTAATAGATCTCGTTCTATTAGCTCGCCAAGTGTTCGCTTTGGTCTCCCTCTCCCATATTGTTAAAATAGATATTTTAACAAATATAAAAGTAAAATATTACTAAACAAATTTCATTATAAGACATTGAAATAATATCATTTAATTTATTAAAGTAATATGATTTGCAATGAAAAGAAATTATGTTTCACTCCCTTATTATATTATGACACTATGTTAATATATAACAATATCTAAATAATAAACATAGAATTATGTGATTAAAAATAATAAAATGTGATTTATATCATAATATAATTCTTAAATAACTAATTCATAGAAGGGTACTAAACTATTTTATTTATGATCGGAAAAGGTGTCATAACAACATATATTTATATTGACATAATAACCAACTTATATTTATATTATATTAAAAAGATAATTTAAGAAATTTAAATATCAATTTTTCTTGGCAAGCGTACTCTATACTAATATATATTTATTTTTTTTAAAAAAAGAACTGCTTCTCCTGAGTGGGCGGCCCCATTATTCCACTATTCCTGTCGTTTGCCTTTACGTAGAAAAGAATTTAACAGAGTTGGGCCGTTGGATTACCACGCAAAGATGAGCCCATCGGATGCCCGTTCAAAATCGAACACCGCCAAACGCGGTGACGTAAGCGGTGACGCATTCGAATAGGCGACGGTAGTCCCCCATCACGTGCCTCACGTGACCAAGAGGCGATTCACGACCGCCCACGACCGCTGAGCTGTCAGGACCAATCAGCTCTATCCACGTGGATGGATATCGTCCGTTGGGAGCTTCGTCGAATAGATCGAACCGTCCACCGCCTTAACGCCAACAATTAATACCCCTCCTTCCTCCTCCTCCTCTCTTACCACTTGCAAAGGCGCCCGTTTCTTCTGCCTTGTTAGGGCCGGCTGGTTTTAACGTAAGCGTTTCTTGTTCCGTTCCTTTAGTTCCATCGTTTCTTTTGATTCCAAGTTTGCCTCTATTCTTTCGATTCCTGATTACTTTTAATTTCGTTCCTATTTGGTTCTTTTTTTTTTCGCTTGATCTTTTTGGCATCCAAGAAGAAATCAGAGATGTTTAATATTTTCATCACATTTGATCGCTTCCTTGAGTTCAGATCTGTAGTTCTACGTTTTCTTTAATCTTGTATTCAATTTCTTTGGTTTTTTAAGTTTAGATATGAAAAAGAACACAGATCTGATTTGATCTCTCCGTGGTCTATTAGATCTGTAGGTTTTGCTTCTATTTGTTTTTATTTTTCCTATATCTGTATTTGAAGGTCAAATATTCCAAAATACACGAGTTTTTGGATCATCTCATCGTTGTCTACTTTGATCTGTCGGTCCTGTCTGATTTCTGTATATGATCTATCTTATTTTCTTCGTGTTTATTCTGATGCCTTGCGCAGTTTACAGGATCTCTTGCGATGGAGAGAAATCATATCTACGGATGTATTGAGTTTTGGGTTGATCGTTACCACATCTGCGTTTATTGTGCTGGTTCCTTGACGGAGCGTGATTGGAGATGAGATCCAGCAGATTTTGCGACGATTGGTTTGAGAATTGATGTTTAGAAACGTTTCTTAGCATCTAAATCTCTAATCATGTAGATAAAGCTGAGGTTATTCTCACTGGTTTATTGGGAAAGGTAATATTAGATCGATTTCTGTTGTTACCACGACCTTTGCCATGTTGGGTGCGCTCGCATGGCAGGTCAAAAATTCTTAATAAAATAATACTTGTTTTGTTTAAGGGGAGAACGCACGGGGCACTGTTCACTTTTTAAGTCCCCGGGTTCTCCCCTTCGTGTCGGTGTTGCTTCTTCTCTGTGCCGTCTTCTGATTATTCCCATTTACATCTCACTTGGACAAACAGCACGACGAATTGTGACACTCTCGTCGACTAATTGAGGTACAAATTTCTATGTTCATGTACTCATGCGTAGACATCAAAACATCTGATTCTATTCTGTTCGTGACAATCCATTGCCGAAATTTATTCATCATAAGCGCAACTCTTCTTTTAGTTTGCACCTAGTTAAATTAGTATTTCAATTATCAAGTACAATTACTATATCAATTACCTAAACATCCAGTCTGCAATTACTTCTTTTCGTCATGTTGTATGCAACGATTAGGTACCTTTGATGATTCATGGCTAATTCCAATACTTCCCTTTAACGATATGAAATTGCCTTTTAAAAATATTCAGTGGCTTCCATTTTCATCCTCTTTTATGATATGCTGCTGGGCTTAATTTCAATACCGTCTATATTTTTTAAGTTGTCGAGTTATGTGAACATTGAGCATTAATTTCAATGCCGTCTATATTTTTTCTATCGAATATTCATGTACACCAAATTATTTGAGCTTTATAAGCAGTGATTTCTAAATGAAGAAACATCCTTGTACCGAAATGTCAGAAGTTTACACTCAAGTTTCTTTCCGAACTCTTCTAGTTATTCATAATTTGTTGTATTGTATAATATCCTTGCTGGATCTTCATGAAGTGGTGTTCTTTGCTCGTTTAAGACGGAGACGTGAATGCTACCTGAAGTAACGTCGTTCCTTTTCTGAAAAGAACTTCAAGATTTTTCCAGGCATCCTGTGTGCAGCCGAAAGTACAATTCAGATTCTTTTTGGGCGCAATCCTGTCCTTGTTGAACCTCGAAGTCATAATGCAGTTGTGTCAATGTCTGGCCTTATTTGGTTCTATGCTCATGTGTGAGCTCCTGTTTGTTGCGGAATGGCGTTGTGCTGTTGCTCACAAGAATCAGGTTCTGATTTCGCGTTTCATCTTCATAAAAAATAGTATAATATCTAAAATAGATCTAATTTCATTTTTCAATTGATAAGTTCCTTTCGACAATTTTCTAGTAATAAAGACGAGCTTTTGAAATTTCCATCTCTAATTCTTCGTTGCTCGCATGGTGTTTATATTATGCATATTGATTATGAGAATGTATATTGTTGAGTTATGCCGCATTGTTACGGTTGCCTTCTACCGTTTGATTTTGTATATATCGTTAGGTCTTTTGTTCAGTCATAGGTTCTGTCAGCTGGTTCTGATGAGCGGCTGGTTGCATTGTGCCAAAAAGTGGTACGGTGCATATGTTAACAATTTGGTTTTTAAAATAAAAAAGTATCCCAAAAAATATAGGTCAAATAAGGATTGATTATTGTCTAAGGTTTCTTATTCATCATCCTTTATTTAGTAATTATTGTTGGAGAATATTCATCATCCTTTATTTAGTAATTATTGTCGGAGAATATCTTCGGTTTAAAACAAAGTGGTTTTATTCACGCCACTGAGTGTTGAAGGAGATGGTTATATATAGTTCTGTTTGATTGTCCGTTCATTTATTTTTAACCTCAAATTAAATTATTTAAATTATTGTCCAAAGAAGTGCGAAGAAATATTTAAAAATAAAATTTTAATTTTGATTATATGATTAAACGGTTTAGTAGAGGTGTGTAATTAAATATTTTATATCCTGTGATAAAAATAAATATATAGATACAATTTTTGATTAAATTATTTATTTTTAATCATACATTTCAGTTCTTTGATGTACTTCTAAAACATACATTTTAATTCTCGATCAAATCTTTTTCATTTTCTTTTTATGTTTTTTATTTTATATCATACATTTTAATCAAGTCTTTTCTTAACTTTCTTGAAAAATAGAACATGAAAAATTTGATGGAGAGTTGGATTTGATTCTTTGGACCTAGTCGTGTGTCCGCCGAAGGTTTTTAATTGATAACGTGGTCTTTAAATTTCTAAATAACTTGAGTGTTCTGTTTTTGTAAATCCTTGATTCTTAAATTGAAGATAATATGTAGACGTCTGGATTACTCGAGGATGGTCCGCTGTCATATGACAATGTTTCCTTAAAATTCTAAGTTTTGTAATCTAAATTTTCTGCAAAGTAAAAGTAGGTAAAAGTTAATTTAATTTATAATGTTGTCACGGTTTCGGTGTAAATTATGTCGTCTCTTTGACCTGACTGATCGAATTTTTTACTTGTTATGATGAATCTTTAAGCTCAAAATGGAAAGAGCACTCAGTTTTATTGCTGAGAGGTTGATGGTTCGAATCCGTCATGATTCATATCTATATCTTTCCTTGGTGAGTAGTGGTGCTAAAATCTTCCTGAAAAGATCTATGACCTTGGCATGTTTCAATTTTGTTTTTGTGTAATTTTTAGGATAATTTGGTGATGTGAGCGTTATGAGAAATAATAGGTACAAGAATAAATTTAATTACTCTTAGGTCCTATTTGCTAGAGAAATAGGGAAAATGAGAATTAGAAATGTTTTTGTGAGAATAATATTAACGAGATATTTGATTGATTAAATTGTAATTTAATAACAATTATTGGTGCCAATTTTATTTATGCAAATAAATATATTTCTTGTAATACGCAATTAATCTTTATTTTATTTTACTAGAAATTAATTACTAAATAGTATAATATATATAAATTAATTATCACTATTCTATTTTCAATAATATTTTATTATCCAATAATTGTGATAATATAATAGTTAATTAATATGTATATATTATATATTATTAATGTTATATTTTTGTGCAAAATTTAAAAAGTAAAAAAAGTATAGATGATTATATATATTATTAAAATATAATAATTTAAAAAGTAAATTAAACAAGGATCAAAATTTCTTGCTCATGGCAAGAACAAAATGTCTTTGCTTTGATAACAAATAAATTATGGTGTTGTATTTTTCAAATTGATTTTAAAAAGTGAAAGAATTAGATTATTCTAAGGGTGTTTGGGTGCAAAGTAAAAATAAGAGGTCTGTCTCTTCTTATTTGTATGAAGTGAGTATTATTTTGTACTTTTAATTACTCAATTTTGTGTTGCATGCTACTTGCACTTGGATTTTGATTATGTTTTTTTGTCGGGTAGGTTTTAAATATAAGAACTCATCGGTATTTTGTTGAAAGGTTTTTCAAATATAAAAAAATGATATAATTTTTTCTTGGCTTGCTTTAGGGATTTTACATTTTCTTAATGATAATTTTCTTCATGTACAGTTCTAGTTACTGAAGCATGATTGATCAAAGGAGTTTTAGAGGTTAGTGATAAAATTTGGTGTTGAAAGATATCGAAAGGTAATTTTAACTTTACATTTTTAACTCTTCAATCGGATTATTTAGATGCAATCTTAGAGGATAAATGATTTATATGTGATTAATGAATACTAAATACAATTCATTTTTTAAAAGCTTGTTTTATTTTGTTTTAGTTAAAGGGAGGACATGGATTTGGTTAAATCAAGGTGCACAATCTTGATCACAATCATTTGTGTTCATTGATATATGTTGGAGCATGCACCACCTTGCGAGCTTTGGTAAAGCTTTGTTTCATGCGCCACCTTGCGAGCTTTGCTAAAGCTTTGTTTCACACCTCCATGACAATGTTTTTACATTGTAGGGCCATGAAATTTTCATTGGTTATCATGCTATTCAATTGTATTCCAAGCGATAGTCATTCTAATTTGCAAAAGCCATGAAATCTCCATGGACATCCTACTTTCTATAGTTTACAGACACAAGGAGCTAGATCCGCTATTCTTTTGTTTCTTATCTAGATTTTTTCATCGAACTAAATTTTAGTAAACGCCATTTCGACAAAAGATCATTTTCAAGTTCAATTGCTTCGAGTCTGATCATAATTTCTTTACCTGTAGAGGGAAAGGTCCTTCCATTTTTTGAAAGGTTGATGGTGAGTTATCGAATATACTAACTACATCTAACATGTGAAATGGATGCATAAGGATGTTGTGTTAAGGGCGTACTACTAAAGAAATTTTTTAGAGTAAATTAAGAAAATAGCAACAATATGCAACAATAATCCCAGGACACATACCCAGACAAAAACTAAGTTTTTACTCATGACTTATATAACAAGCTATACGAACTAAGAAGTGTAGAAAAGTACAAATGTAAATGGAGAAATCTAAAGTCAACCTCTTGGGTTTACCCACAAGAATCATCTTTACAAGGTTTTTGGCATTATCAAAGATGTTAAGCCATGGATTCAACTAGAGGTCAACTTGAAAAAAAATACCTTGCTTACTTCCTACATAAGATAATGACAAAAAGAAACTTTACTACTTCAAAAGATAATTACCCAACAAATATTGAAATGTGTAGAATGTTAAAAGCTTAAGACGATCAAAGTCCTAACCGGTCCAAAATGTGAGGGACACCAAATTAATTCATAAGGGCCGCCATCGACATTCTCGCTTTCGCTTCATCCACACTTGCTTACACGAGTGATTCACTCATCAATAGATTCTGCATCCCACATTGGATAAAAGTGCAATCAAAATAAATGAGAAAAATATATTTGCTGAGGCAGCACAATAACATCACAAATGGCCATAAACATTGATCCTATTGAACCTTTTAATAATTGGTTTGGAAAAGGTAGGTGATCAAATTGCAGACTTGCACAATTTGATCGAAGATCAATATCAAATCAAATTTTAAAACCCTAACACAAAATTTAGTGTAGTCATTGATCCCCCATTCGACTCCTAAGAAAATGAGGGAGAAACCTTTGGCTTTCACGATTCGTCTCATCAAGGTGCTCTCACTAAAATCCTTTACTTTTATAATGATCAATCGATATACTTTTTCGGTCGTGGATTTCGCCAATTCTCACTTAGAAACTCTATGACGTCGTTTGGTTGGGAAATAAGACATGGATTAAGGTCTTATTCCCCAATTTTTTAACAAGCACCCAAAGATAAGCTCACTGACCTCACACTACATTTAATGTTTGATTACAAGATATTCCCATTTTTTGCATCCTAAAGGGACCCTCGACTAAAATATTCTAATTGGATTACGGTTTGGGGACTAAGTAGTGAACTAAAAATATTTAATCCACGAACAGTAAAGTGTGAACCAAACAAGGCCTATGAGATCCATCAAGACAAATTTTCTAAGCTCCTATGGAATAGATCTCCAAGGGTGAATATCTCTTCTCTTCTTCATATGCGATGGGAGACTCCTTAGTGCGTTCTTCAAGTGGAGAGTCATATCTTCTTTGTGTATGACATTGATCCCTTAGTGAGTTCTTTAGGCGATAACGAGCTCTTCGACGCCATTCTATTTATATATGAGATATCCAAGATCAATGCAAACTTCTTTAAATCTCAATGTTCACGTGCTTTTATTGTTTGTTCCTTTTGAAATTCAACAACATATTATTCTTCCATTATTATTTGTTGTATATTTTTATGTTCGGGTCGAAGTTATTATAGTTCTTGTTTGATAGGGGCTAGAATTTCCTTTTGAATTCTAATATATCATGCACGACTATATGTTAAAGTCGTATCCCATGTTGTGCGCTATTTTATTTTTCTTCAATTCATGTGTATGATTAATTGTGTCATTGAACTAATGTCGAACTATATTTTTTTTGTAGATATTAGATGAGAGAAATAAATAATATATAAAAGAAGACAAGAGACTTATAAGATTTATCTTGAACTGAGTTATATTCTCGGACAGTTGTAAAAAATGATGAGAAAATTTAAGAGAGAATTACAATAACTAAACTCCTAACCCTAATTCTAGGAAGTTTATATAGGCACTCATTTTATAAAAGATAAGAATTTGTATCAAATTCCGACTCTATAGTATTCCTTAGATCACCTATCATAGAAAATATGAAATTTCGACTTACAAACATAATAGACTCTAAAATATTAGAGGAGAGGCTCCGCAACCCACGCCCTTAGTAGGTTTACAGTTAGGAACATATGAATTTATAATTCAAGGCACTATCAATATATTTCATAGTTTCTTCATTTTATAATTGTTGGTTTAAACATTCATGGGATTTGAAAATTTATCATATTCGAAATCGTCTGAGTTTAAAGCTTGCTAAATAGATAGCTTATTTGGAGATAGTTTTGTTATAATTCAAATTCATATGGGTTTCAAGCTACATATACATAATTTAAAAGCAGTTGAAATGCAATAATTCTCCATTGTAAATAACCTTTGCATGCCAATCCCACTCAAAATTCTCTCGAGTACAAAATTCCAAAATATTTGTAAATAACCAATAAGTTTCTAAGCAATGCACACTTGAAGTCCATGTAAAAAAGATGAATTTCATATGATCATTGTCTTGGGGTTGTAATCATGTTGCACTAATTAATGATCATTCATATTGTTGAAAAGGAGTTCAAAATGTTATTAATTCGACTTATTATTTTTAACAACAAATGACTTGGAAAATAATAATTAAACAAATCAGATGCATCTACAACAATACATATTTCATACAAGTTTCTAAAAGGGCGAATGATTCTTATGATTAAAAAAAGATGATAAATGACTTCAATTCAAATTTAACAATACAAATTTGTAATATTTTCTTTAAGGTTGCAACAACATACGAGGAGAACAACCTACAAATCCCATAATTATAGTTACTGTACTTGCTATTTGATGATGTCGAGCAATCTTAAAGTTTGACTCCGATAGATTATGCTAAATAACAAAAAAAATAAAATAGCCATACACGTGAAGTCAATAACAATTTCAATAGAAACATTTAAAGTAAATGTCAACCTTGATCACAACTTCATCTTTCTTATGAATTATGTCGAATTTGTGGTCAACATCGCTAACATTTTTAATTCACCAATCAATCGAATTATTTCTCAAAACATGTGAGGTTCGAATTCTTATCATAGCCATTATCATAAGTTGACAAAAAAGACAAATTAAGAATACACTTTAATCATAACCACTATCATAAATTAGCAACTCAAGTACTTACTAATAGTCAAAAGACCTTAAAATTTATTAGACAAATACAAAGAAAACTTACACAGTAAATTTTGTTTCTTGTGAGTGCCATATAGAAGAAGAATATAAAGGGTGCCTATAGGAAGGAGACGATCTCTAAGGAGAAAAAGATTAATGCCGAGAAGGATCAATGTATATATTGACGTTGAAGTCGTCTCATCATTTACAGGCGGGTCAAAGGAGACTTAATCATTTTTTAAAGCTTGATTATACGAGATCTCATCGCAGACAAAGGGGAGACGAGCACAAGATCATTGCTCGGCTCACGTTGCTGCTGCATGTGAATGGGAGAGGAGAAATGGATTTGCACCTAATAACTTCGACACACAAAGGGAAGAGGAAGGTATTAGTGGTTTGAATTGTTAGGAGAAAATGTTTGATAAGGACTTTATTTAACTTCTTATACTTGGACAAATAACAACCTATATTTTGATTTGTCATATGATCTTGAACTCACATACCTTTTTAAAACTAGCTGTCAAAGCCTTGGGCAATATTTAAACTATACGCACATCTTTAAATGAATTGTCCATAACAACTGGTTGTTTGTTAAGTCCATTCGTTTTGGTCCCGACAAACCTTTTCCCTAAAGAAATTAAAGAAAGTGTTACATTGATTCAACCTTCAATTGTGAGTGGTAGGATTTCCTTTCTATGAACTGAAATATGTACTGCTACAATTGATGGCTATGATTTGATCAGATTAAACAATCTAATAACTAATGTATATGTGATCAAGATCAAACAATCTAATAGTTGATCTACGACCATGATTTATAGGCTACAATATCGTCTTTTATTTTGGGAAGGACGGTGTACCATTCACCGTAGTTGTGGAAAAATAAGGGGAATTTAATCGATGACTGAAGATGCTTTTGTCGAGCACGCTTCGTGGGATCCGTCATGAATGTCTAGTGAGAAAAACAAATGACCGTCGCCATGGAACGGAAGCAAACCACATCCTGGCACTGAGCGTTGGCGAGCTTGGATCCGTCGGTGATGAGGACGCGGTGGTCCATGAAGGAGAACCACATGTTTGAGGAGGGGGCGGAAGTGACTCATATTTTGAATGGGTGGGTGCATCGCACTCATTGTCACTGCTGAAGTATTCGACTTCCAATGGATGAACTCACCACAGACAGAAAACTCATATGATCAACGCCAAAGGAGATACAACGAAGAATGGAAGCTCGACGAGAGGGCACTTGCCGTGATTTGTGAACGATGCACATATCGATTAGCCGCGGAAATAGGAGAAGTTGAGGAGCGTGTCAGGTTGTTTGGGATCATCGTCGATCTAACATAGACGTCATCTCAAGACCAGATCCAGCGAGCGTGACTATGAGGACCACTTGAGGGTCGGACGATGGCGCCAGACGTAGTAGGCGAGTTGCTGCCACAGGAGCTCTGAGTGCGGTGCGTTTAGCGACGTTGCACACATACGCAAAGATCCCCAAGAAGAAGAAGAAGAAGACGGGCCCCAAGGAGAGGCCGGTAGGTGATTCATGGCCGTGGCCGACAAGAGAAAATGACGATATCCGCCATGGAGAAGAGGAAACATGCTCCTTGCACGCATCCAATACCTTTTATAATGGCCAAATGCCCATTGCACTCCACCCGTTCATTACAGGTCATTTGATGACTCAAATGATCATCTCGTAATGATGTTTCCAAAAGTTATATCCAAAATAATGACCATAATGATCTCCATAATGACCATAATGGTCACATTACAACAAGCGCCAATGAAGAGAACTTGTACGTGTTGGATCACGAGATCTATGCTGGACCAAATCACGCTGCATGTAGCGGAAGCCGCGCGGTGATTGACAGTCTTGGCCAACCGCGGAGGCGCGAGCTTGGGAAGGGAAGAGGAGTTCCCATTAGCTCTAATACCAATGAAAGAAAAAACTACGATAACTATTTTGGGATGATCTAGAGGTAGCTTCATTCATGCTCGACAATGAGCTATTCTGACATTGTGCGTCTGCTATCCTCTGTCTCTCGTCACACCTCCTTTTATTAACAATCAATATCGACTGTTACACATGGCTATCATGGCCATAATAGTCTCTTAATGATTGTTCATTGACCATAACAGTCATTCCTTACAAGTTGATCCTGATTCGACATTAGAAGTATATTGATTGTTTTACAATAACTCAATACCTTTTTTGTAAATACTACATGTTTGATTCCATCCATAAATTCATTTTTTTCTCTATGAGTTTTAGTATCGATAAGAATTTTAGTTCTTATTGTTTATATGTTATGGTACGAATATACCA
This sequence comes from Pontederia paniculata, assembly GCA_001647135.1. NCBI lineage: Eukaryota > Viridiplantae > Streptophyta > Magnoliopsida > Commelinales > Pontederiaceae > Pontederia > Pontederia paniculata. The sequence goes on along the minus strand of LTAE01001278.1, from coordinate 60,460 downwards.
TATCAATTCATTATGTATGGATGATGAGATTCCATTGATACAAAGCCAATTCCAATAGACTTATTGAACGTTCCCATTGGTGTGCATCCAGCAGAAAATTGAACCTACGAATTTGCCAATTGTGAGTTGGGCGCTTTAACCATTCAGTCATGTATGCTTAACAAGGATCATCGTACATCATGAATAATCAAATTCTAATTGAAATGAAATCTTTAAAAGAAATCAATGAAACACCATCGATTCAAATCTTGGATTGTAGAATCGAGGGAGATAAAGAATTCTCACTATTTTTTAGATTCATGGATCAAATTTGATTCAGTGGGATCTTTCACTAATAATTTTTCCATATATATCACATAAGATATTATGTACCCATCATATAAATTATGACATATAATTATGAATTTAAAATGATCACAGAAGATAATGCCATAATTTTATTTGCATAATTACCTGTAAGAAAGGCAAATAATATGATTCACCATCAATGTGGACATGTAAGATCATTAAAATTCATTTATAACATCTTAACAATAATGGCAATATGCATATTTTTTAGGACAACTTCAAGTAAGATATTTATTTTCAGCTTTGAACAACTTTAACAAGTATTCTTATATTGAGCAGGGACGGAGCTAGACGAATTTTTCAGGAGGTGCACATTTTAAATTAATATTATAACAAAAAATAATATAAAGAATATTTCAAATAATTACAACATTTATTTCAATAAATAATTTCACTAAAATTTTATTTTTTGGAATCTATCGAAAATAGTAAAAAAATATTTTTTCAATATATATTACTAAATAATGATTCATTCATTGGTCATATATTCAATTACGCAATTTATTCTTCACAATATTCATTACATAAACAACTTTGATTTATTTTAAGAAAATATTTTGATGATTTCTTTAATATAAATTGCTACTAACTATATAGATAAAGTTCATTATGCAATTACATTCATATATGAATTCTATTTGGACATAATATCAGCAAATATAACCTAAGACATCACCTTCAATATCAGAATAGATGATCAAAGATCTAATCTTTCACATTGTGACAAATACAAATACTAAAATAATTTTAAACTTTCAAGAGGTGCCAGTGCACCCCATTGGTCCCTCTTCCCTCCGCTTTTGTACATGAGCTTATATATTTTATTCAGTAAGGTTAAAATAAAAAAAATATTTAAAATATATCTTTTCTTTCATTTTTCACTTTATTTTGAGGTTAAAAAAATACTTAGAGAAGAATAAAGTTAAATAAAAAGTATTAATATTCATTCTTCTCAATTAAAAATATAATTAAATAATATTAAATAATTTTACACCCTCATGAAAGGGATTCTCTCTGTTTTGCATGGGGCTTGTGAGCTTTATACTCTCGTTTGTTTTCCATTTAATCAATAAAAGACTATAGCCTCGCTTCTTATCCAATGAATGATAAAGTTTATAATACTTCTGTTAAAAAAACATCAGTTACATATTTATATGTATATTTTTGTTTGCTATAAATATATAAATACATAGATATTTTGTACAAAGTATTTGTAATTGAATTAATAATTAAAGATATAATATTTTCAATTGATGCATGGAGAAGTCACATGACATCAAATAAAGGTTGATGGACACGACTATTAATTATTATTATTATTATTATTAAGATTTTGGTATCATGTGACATTATAGAGTTTGAGGCACCGAGTCAAAAGTGGTGGTCCAAACCTTATCCGCATCTTCCAACCCCTCCCCCCCCATTGCACTCTGCTCAATTCATCCTCCTCTCACCAAAAGATCTCCCCTCCGCAATCCCCCTCCCCCACGAACGACCGTCCATCCACCCACGTGCCCCTCTCCAACGGCCCAGATCCGTGCACGGCTCCCTTGCCTCTTTGCCGGCCAGCACTATTAAGTATATTAACCAACGCTTCACCGCCCCCAAATTAACGATCCCCATCTTTCTCGTTCCCTCTCCCGTCACCATTCACCACCACCATCGTCCATCCATGTCGCTANCCTTACGCCGCCGCCGTCCGTCGTCCTCCGCCCGGCCGCCGACCCCGGTGGCTTCAATGATCCTGTCGCCTCGGACGTCCTCCTCCGCCTCCAGCTCGACGGTTCCGATGACTTCTTTCTCGATCTCCATCTCCAGTCATCCGCCCTCCGTCGCTCCAGCTACTTCTCTGCCCTCCTCTCCGGCCGCTGGCAGCGTCCGGCCACCGACCCCTCGCCTTCCTCCGGTGAGGACTCCGTCAACCGCCGGCTAACCCTGAAGATCTCCCTCTCCTCGGTCCTCTCCTCTGGCGACCGCCGCCGACGGGGCCCCTTTGACGCTCACGTCGTCGTCCTCCGTCTCCTCCACACCCTCGACTTCTCTGGCGAGGTCGAGTCGGTCGCCGACGCGCTGGATCTGATCCCCGTGGCGCTGGAGCTCCTCTTCGACGAGTGCGTCCAGGCTTGCGTCCGGTACCTCGAAGCCGTGCCTTGGACGGAAGAGGAGGAGGAGGGAGTCCTCAAGGTGATCCCTTTGCTCCGCCAAGAGGAGTCTCGGGAGCTCATTGCGAGACTCTCGCCGCTGGCAGCTGCGTACGGAGATGGGATGGACGCGCCAGAGAAGATGCTCCACGGTCTGATTGACGCCGCCATTCGTCGGCACCCAAATGTGGCGACGATTAAGGCGTTTGTGGCAAAGCTTTTGAGGGATTACACCTACAAAGATTCTGTGCGGAAGGTGCTCGACATAGCATTCTTGGCGAGCTTGGAGACGGTGAAGGAATATCTCGGGAAGTATGCCAGCCCTGATTTCCGAGTTGCTGGGGATAATGATGAGAGGGAGGCGATGCAGAGGTTGAACTTGCATGCGGCCATGATGAATTTGAAGCACCTGCATTGGCTTGTGGAGAGGATGGTCGATTCTAGGGTGGCGGACAATGCCCTAAAGGTTTGGGGTGAGCAAACTGCACTGGCAGCGGACTTGCAGAAAACCTTTAGGGAAGACGGGTGGAAGAACATGGCACCTGGCCTTCCATTGCTGATCACTAGATGCACTTTCCGCCTTGCTAATTCAGTTGCTAGAGGGGTCACTTTGGCTCCAAGAGAGGTTTGTGATGCTGAAACCTATGATTCTAGTTGATGCATTCGCATAATTAGTGTTCTCAATCATTTATTCTTTCGGAAGAAATGTTTTTCTTAATTAAATTGGGAAGCAGACACAGTGAATGGACATCAGGGATTGCAATGTGCACTACCATCTTATACCATGTATGTTGAATTTCAGCAATATTTTCTTATAAACAGGTTGATTTTGAAAAGTTGAATCAATGTCCTTGTGTGCTTTGCTTTTCTAGGAGTTATGGTTTCTGATGAGATATATTCCTTCTTTGTTTATAATGAATTCTTGATGTAGCCAAGATTGAATCATTTATGTTACAGGAAATTAGATTAGCTGTGAGTTGCTCCTTTTTCATCCACTTAAGAAGGTTTTATTATGCCGTGAAAGATCATAGAAGATTTGACCACTGATATCATAGATAGTGAGGAGTGCTTGCTGATTTATTATTTTGTCCTCTCAAGAAAAGAAAGATTTATCCTTCTCTTCTTTGTGTTCTGAGTTCCATAATGATCCTTGTACATGTTCCTTTTCTTCTCGTTTTCTCATAAGCTGCATTGGCTTATAATCATTCAGAAGATTAATGATATTAATAGGAAGTCATTTCTTTGACAGATAACAGTGCTTTGTCAGTTTTGCATCTTTGACCTTGTAAAGGCATTGGCAAATTTGATAATGTAAGTGTCTTGTAGCATGACAAATGCTACAATAAATGCTTGCAATAAGCTAAATATTTGATACGAGAATCTTTGTACTTTAAAAACTTGAAAATTTTGAATGGCTCAAGAAGACATTATATCAAATTGTTGATATTAGGGGTTAAAGTGGTCAGTCGGGTGATTTTAGATGTAAAAAAATAGTCACAATTTCGGATGTGTTTTTCAAATGTATATAACCTTCTCAAACTTTTCGGATGGTTTTTTTGAACCCTATAATTTTATTAATTTTATATGTATGACAATATTAAATAATAGTTTATTCAATAAATTGACAACAGTGACATGTTATATATTTTACTATCACCAATAATAACTTGTATAAATTTTGTTAACATGTATCTATATAATTTATATATTAGTTGAGTGATCTTATGTACTGAGTAAAATAAGAATAATACATATTGTGAATAACTTTAATTATGTAGATCTCCATCGGGTGCCTCGGATGATTTTTATAGAAAAAAGCACCCTGCTTTTTTTTCCAAACTTCGAAAAAAATTGAATTTTTATGTTCGGGTCTGGTCGCTTTTTTAGGTTTTATTTCTTGCACCCTAGCTGACATCTAGACCTGCATGTGAGATAATGGAGTCAATTGACTCCATTAGTTCTTAAGATTATCTTTACTATATAAGTACTGACTCAAATTATAAATTGACAATAGCTAGATGTTATAATAAATTAAGCTACATCTCGTTTGTGAAATAAAATACCATTGCATGTTTTTACATATTTCATTGTTACACAATCATTTCATGATTACATTTTGACATCTAGAACCATACAAATAAAAAAAACTTTTTTTAATGATGCAATTGTTATTATTATTATTATCCATTTACAAGCTAATGCACAACTCCAATTAATAATTACCAATTCAATGTTAAAGGAAAAAAGAACAATTGTGTTTATCGCCTTTAAATGAAACAATATACAAATAAATTTATGATATATTTATTTCAAATTAATTTACTTTCAATAACTAATGATTATGTATTAATTGTTTAATAACTTCTTTTATGAATTTTATAATTTCATATATGGAATTAGATTTATCGATAATTATCAATAATAAGTTGATTAACTAAAAAAGTTTAACATAAAAATAGCGATTCTAAGACGGTTGAATATATTAAACTATTTAGTCTTTTTTTTTAATTATTTATAATTCTTAATTTTGACATTAATATATAATGAAAAAGAATAAGTACTTTACTCTCATTAAATTCGGGTCGTAGGTCGTCTCCTGTCATGTAGTACTTTAGTTGATTCACAATTTTCGACAATATGGAAACTTAATTAATAGTGTACCAAAGTTGAAACAAATATCTCCATAATATACATTGTGCATTTATGATTGTTAATGATATTAAAATGTCTATATCATTTTATGCAGAAGAAAAATTAGACATGAGGATTTGAAAAAGCTTATATATATGCTGATATCTCATTTTATTTACGCATTAGATTGAGCATACTCAATGAGCATGGTTTACTTGTTTAAAAGTTTGTTTGATATCGTTGAAATCTTCCCTAAAAACCCTAAAAAAAAATTCTCTAAAAAATGCTATAAAAATTAGAGGAAATGCCATAGCTCAGAAGATTCTCTTCCAATTCTTTGATAAGATGTGTTGTATAGACATTGTCATTATCTAGGCAAAAGCTTAATCGTCATCCGAGTTTAATCATATAAACCAACTAAAATATGCCTGTTAGGTTAATATTCTGTTGATTTTTTCTAGACTTGGTTAAAACTAGTCTGGTTCCTTTTTTCTCCTTGAAAAGGTTATGTTGGATTAACCAAGATTTTGTGGTTAGTTATGATGGGAATTCTTTTATTTCATTTCTATTGCAACTCTGAAAACAGCTATTTGTTTTCGAATCTAGCATAATTCTTTGGCCTTTCTTTCCCCTGTATCCTACATTTTGACTAATTATCTTTGTCTTGCCACTGATATGTCCTCCTACGTCTGATTGTCTTTTGAATCCAAGGGTCTTCCGTGCCAAAGATTTTGTGATCCAATTAGACTGCAAAGCTCTGCAATCTGAAACAAACACAGGCTCAACTTTCTACTTATGGCATTTCTAGTTTGCTGATTTCCATGTTAATCCCTCTCATTGAGGTCTAAGTCAATAATGCACATTAGCGTCTTTTTACTTTGTCACAGGCATCTACTTCATAGTGCTTTCTGAAAATAACTTTCCTATAATATAGAGTTGTACAACATGATATATATATGTACACATGCATATGTGCTTATGCATTTATTTTCTACAAATCCATATTGGCATGAAACACATATATATAATTATTAATTTACCTTATTTCCTTAATTATCCCTACAATTGACTTTAAGTTATCCTCTCGCTTGAAACAACTGTCACCCATGCAATCTCCTTTGCTTTTTCCACGAGGAGTCTAACTATCATGGTGACTTCTTACTTGTCTGATGCTCCCCTGGATGCCAGTGCATGGTTTGTTATGGCAATGGAGAGTTCATCCTCTGTGCTCTCTCCTACATCTTGACTGTAGTCCAAAACATTATTGACTGAAATACAAATTTGATTTTCTATGACAAATGCGTGGCAAATGATGATGCATTCTGCAAGCTTGGTTTGTTGGCCATTGGTTTGACTGACAAATTGTCTTGTTTTTTTAGTACATAGTGGTGGATTGGCTTGGGTAATAATTTCAAAATTATAAAATCAAAGAAAATCTAAAATCAGATTTGTTTAAAATAAAAGCTATCCATGTACTTCTATTAGAGTTTCCACATGTAGTATTACTAGGTTTTCTGCTTTGATGATCCATTCACAAGACCATAAAGTAGGGGTTTGATACTCAATTCTGTTATTTTAGTTGCAAATGACACCACTAAAGAAACGGCCGTTTTATCTGTGCAGTAGATTTTTGAACTGTTTAGTTTTGCCATGTATACCTTCCGATGATACTTTAGTAAGTTTTGCAGAACTACATGCATGTTTGATTCTGGTGTGTGTGTGGGTTATTCCTTGTACTTTTCATATCAAAGGCATTAAAAAACTGCTATTTGTTGCTCTTTTCCATTCTGCAGAAAAACTATGAGAATTCCATGTAGGGCACTCTTGGAACTTGACAAGCTAAATTGTCATCCAATCTCATAGCATCATATAGATGTCAATATCTTATCTGCACGTCTCATGTCTCATGTTTCACGTCTCAGGTGAGAATGAAACTTGTAAAAGAGTGGCTTCCGGTGCTGAATGTTTGCAAGGATATACTTCCAGTTCCACCATTCCCTGATGGTCACAAAACATTATACCTCGAACTGGAAGAAACATTCTTGAGTATTATATCCACTCTGCCAGTTTCAGATGCTCAACCACTGCTTCAGCAATGTTTAAGCTTCTCGACTCGTAATGTTGATGATTGCCCACACTTGATCACAGCATTTGGAAGATGGTTCACGCGAGCAAAAAGAACACCACATGTTGACAATGATGAACCACATCTTGTGGATTAGAAGACTAGCAGGCAGACGGCCTTTATCGATACTGTAAAATTGTAAATGGTTCTGTGCTATACATATTTCATGGTTAGGTTTCATGTAAATGGTACTCCCTCGTGACCCATCAGCTATAAATAGTTCTCTTCTCTTTCCATTTTGTCCATGAATATTGTTTTTCTTTGAACATTTCTCCCTTTTATCTGTGTATGAAACTGGCAGGTTGATATAATCCATATTGACCTGCCAGGTACTGTGAACATTTTTTGTCTTGCCATAAATGCAGGATGCTCTTTCCTAATGAACTTCATTACGATCCAGGTCATTGTTCTGATGTTTATTACTTTGTGTTGCTTGTTTCTTCTTTTTTATTTTATTTTATTTTACTCCTGAATTTGGAATTACTGCTGCAGTTATCAATAACATCAATCACAAAATGCAGTAAGTTCTGAGATCTTTACTTTCTCATCATTATCTTCATTCATAATGGCACACCATCTACTCGTCGACGCTAAACAATAGTCAACCGTGCATTTATGTTATAAAAATCATGCCATCATTTGCATCTGTTGCTGGTTCTTTGGTGTCTGTGCGTGCATAAAAGGTGATGCAATTGAGCAAATGCCTATGTTTCCTTGCAAATGAATCCTCAAAAGAGTTGTAACAAAAAGAATTCAGTGACACAAGATTAATATCTAGAATATATTTCATGGTGTACTTACATCAGCAATTTAATTTTCTTGCCAAAAGAGAAATCATCAATAGACTTCCAGTTGAAGTTATTAATCACCATCTCAGTGTGAACATTAAGCAAAATAGAACTTTTCCAAAGTCGACATTTAGATCACTTTAACTTTATATCTCAGCAAAATAATCAGAATTTAATATTTGAAATCATTCCCATTACCAAAAAAAGTAACATTTATAGTTTTGGAGATACAAGTATACCAAGCAAAAAAGTTTAGTTCTTGATCGAACTATAAACAACAAGTTCCCTGTTAATTGTTGTTTTCCTTCCTACCAGCCCTGAATAGGCCACCTCTTCTCAGGATCTGGCAACCAAGACGACCTCTTCTTCGTCTTCTTCTTCTTTTTCTTGGCGTCCTCATCTTCTTCCTCCTTGGACTCGTCTCTCGAAGTCGACGAAGTGGCGATCGACGATACTTCCTCCAGCTCCACATTCTTCTCCATGGCGGTCGGCGCAAATCCCTGTTCCGGAGACCTTTTGTCGTCTCCGCTCGCCCTCTCCGACATGTCGACGGCCTTTCCGGCCGACGGCACAAAAGACAGAAGCCTCCAGACTCCGGCCGTGCGCTGCTGTCGCGACGGTGACTCGTCCGCCGGCGATCGAACGGACGGCGAGAGCCTCTCGTACTTGGTTGACAGCGCGCACTCGGAGGAGATGGAGTCGTCCAGCAGCACCCGATTGCTCCCCGACCTACCGTGCAGTCCGCGCGGACGGGAGGAGCCGTCTCCATGCAGCCCGAGACCTTCGTCAGCTTCCTCCATCTGGGTTCTGACTTCCAAATGCTTCTGCCACACAGAGAGAGAGAGAGAGAGAGAGAGAGAGAGAGAGAGAGAGAGAGAGTTGTTGCGTTGGACTCTGCCTCGAAAGTTGACCATGCCGCGTTATATCCTCGTGGTACATGCGGCAAAACATTATACTGATTGCAGACGTATTATTCATGTAAAGTGTAACATATTCTTAAAATTAACTTCAAAGACATGTTTATTAAAAGTTTATATTTATTCTCAATAGTTTTCAGATAATATATTACCATAGGTTAGCAAATCTAGGAAAAAAAAAGTCTAATAGAGAGTTTGAATGTATCTCACATATTTTATAATCATAATTAAAATTTATAAAGTTATTTATTTTCATCATAATTAAAAATGAGTTGGAAGCTCAAGTTGAGAAATACTTGGCTCCTACTTCTTAGTTTTTTTATAATCTTCTTTTTATCCAAAGCAATGAATAATTAATAAATACTTTGTATTGAAATATTTCAAATATCGATAAAAGTTAATTTTCTTCTTTATTGGTTCAACACACACATGCAAAAAAGTATTAAAATATAACTTTAAACTTTTAATAAAAAAATAGATGTATAACACCTTTAAACATTGCAATGGTCAAACCTAAATTACGCATTTCCATCGTGAATGACTTATATTCAATGTAATGTACCTTTCAATAAATCTATAAATACAAGGTTGTGCCTTTCTAACAACTAATTCTCAGAAGAATGCTAACTCGTATAATTTAGCATGATATTAAATTTGAAGCATTAAGTTCAAACTTTGACCTAATTCTTAAAAAAAAGAATAATCTCTCTCCAAAAAGTACAAATATACGGCAACATCATCCTTAAGGCAATAAGAATTAAATACATTATCTAGAAAGAAATTGTTATCTTTAAATTACTTTAGTAAAAAAATTAATAATTTTGGACACACTTTCAAACAATAAAAAAAAATTAGACTGTAAACATGTTGTGATATTTAGGTGATAAAAAGATGTTTGACCACTCGTTAACTTTCTAAGTGTTAAAATTTAGGGCATGTGTTGGTTAACGGATAGAAGTATTAATAGCACTTATAATAAATTATATTAAAAAATAATTACAATTTTGTGTTGATAATAATAATAAATAGTTATAATATCTTTTACGAAAATATTGATAATGTATTTTTAATGTAATTGACCATAATATCCATTTAATTAAAAATAGCTTAATTAAAAAATTAAATAAAAAATATCTTAACGATTTAATATTGGTAATATTATTTATATAGTGTCTAAATTTATTAAAAGATTGTTTGTGGTTTTAAATTTTATTATTTTATTTTATTTTTTATACAAAATCAGGAGAGGAGGAAAGAGAAGAAGATGATAAACATGTAATGTAATGTAATTTATCAAATCAAATAAGTTAATAAAAAAATAAAGTCTCTATGCCTATTTCTTTTTACTTATACATTGTTATTCTAACCATTTATAATTTCAAAGTTTTCTTCACCACATAATAAGACTTTTTAGACTAAATAATAAGTAACTTTGGCCTAATAAGTCAAGCCAAATAACCATTAACATATATAAGTTATTTTTTCTCCTTAAAGAGACTCAAGCATCAGACTAATAATTGTTGGATTTAGGATTTTCCTACACCAAAAATGCCTCTCTTGTAAATACCTACAAAAGTAAAGATAAGCATTCATGGCTACATTTCACAGGCCTCTTTGTCAATCACCCAAGAGTTCACATTCAATAATCAATTAGCTACGTGCTTTGAATATCTATAATAATAATACTAATATTTGTATATATAATTAATCATAACAACTTAATTCCAATTTAATTAAATATCTTTATTACGAAGGTTAAATAAAAAATTCTTTATAATTTTTATTATTAAAAAATCTTTTTTATTTATTATTAAACTTTATTTCTTTTATTTTTAAAAGGATAAGAGAAAGAGAGAAGATAAAATTAAAATAAAAAAGAAAGGAAGATATACATTTGATGATAATATTTGAAAAAGAAGAATCATGAATGAGTAATAAGAAATATACATTGATTCTTTACCAACAATTCTAACAAGAAATTTAATAAAAAACTTCGTCCATGCTTGAACTTAGAATCTATTGTTTTGATCATATAATATTAAATTGAATGTTCTACCAATAATTCTAAAACTTAAAAATGATATAAAATATAATATATTTATATTTATTTTTAACACTCTTTATTTAATCTTTTTTTGGTACCGATCGAAACCTTCGGTATATAAAGTTATTAACACTTACCGAAGTCGAGGTAAAGAGTAGAATGATATTCCTCTGACCAAATTGACGACTTCAGTTATTTAACCCACTAGCTCCAATGCATCATTCTGATGACACACCTCTACTAACTAGGTGTACCAATCAAATTTGATTTTCCTATTTAATCTTTTAACTTATATATTATTATCCAAACAATTATAAGCCTTCTTTTTTCGCCGAGCATTAAAGTTTTGTAAAACTAACCAATAAATTGATTTACCTTGAAACACTCTTAAGGATTCATTTGAAAAGTAGAATTTGGGGTTCTTCATATTCTAGTAAATAATTTGTGAATGAATTAAAATATAACTGTCAACAAGCACCCTCTTTTTATAGAAAGTTTCCAGCTCAAAGCATATACGGTTCACCTCTTTTGATATTCTCTTCAATCTCTCTGTTCCAAATTTTGAGTGCTTCTTTTGTGACCTTCCACTTTTTTCTAAAGACAACAAAGATGTTCATCCCTCATATTCCAAGCATTCCTACTAGTAGTTTGAAATGTGGGGTATTTCATCCCAGTTGGATATAAAATTAGGGAGTCAAAATATACTGACTCTAAAAATAATAATTCATAATAATATAATTATATTCTTTAATAACTAATATTATAAAAAATTTAAAAAAAACTAGTATTTATGTTTTTTAACATTCGGAAAAAAAACACATCAATCAAATAAATCGTAAAAATCATTTAGAAAGTTTTTCAACAATCTTTTAATATAAATAAATAGAAATGGATTGGTAGAAGCTATCTTATATTCATTATATATATACATATATACACAAAAGAGTAATATGGCCATTTGGTTTATATTTTTTTTATCAATCATAGACATACAATTTAGGATATATAATGAGAACTTAAAATAAAATAGATTTGCATAAGATCAAAATGCTCAATGGTACCTCAATCATATTTTTCAAATAAGATTATGAAAATAAATTTGTAGATATAATACAATTTTAAGAACTAAATTATCATAGATTTAATCAATAAATAATAAAGAGTTGCAACTTATAATTTTTTATTTCAGACATATTAAACAAATAGAAAGTCAAAACTTACAAGAGTCTAATCTAAATTTATTTTGCATTTACTTTAAATATCATGCACATCATATTAAGTAAGATATGGATACATATAATTTAGCCACTAATCATGCCATTTAGATGGAAGTTAAATTATTTGGTTTTATTATGATTTCTAATATTAGTTTATTTGTATATTTAAGGGGAAGCCCAATACATTACTACTTCTAAAATTAAAATATTATTTACATAATTATAGTATAATGATGTAAATAGTATTATAGTAGATCACCAAAAAATTAGGGGGGGTGGGGGGTGGGAGGAGGACCATGGCACCCTCTAACATACATGTAGGTTCGTCTCTGTTTCATCCACATGTGGAAGAAGCCAAAGAGTTTTGACAGATTGCATTAAGAGAATGATCTAAGGGGCGTTTCCCTCCCGGTAATCTTTGTAAATTACTGGTAATCCGAAGTTAAAATTACTTGGGCCCACCACATTACCATGTTTACTTTTTTTAATTCGTAGGCAATCTGGATTGCCTAACAATGCAGATTGCCTATGAAGTGGTAGTAATCCACATTACCTATGAGGGGGGTGTCTATCCAGATTACCACCCAAGTGGTAATCTCATTTATATTAATTTCCCTCTTTGTCCTTTTAAATCTTCCATAAATAAAACATAACACAATAATAAATTATCATATAATAATAACAACAACACAAATAATAATAATAATATAAATTAATGACCATAATAAATATTATTTAAATAATATTATATTATTATGATCATTGGTATTAATTATTTAAATTCATTAATTCGTGAGTTCATAATTTAAGTTGATAAATTTTAATTCAATAATACAAATTTTTTAACTTAATAATATTTATGAAGGGTATTTTGGTAAAATAATGTATATTATGTAGTAATTATTTATATAAGTAAATATGATAATCTGAATTACCACTTAGATTACTTATATATAGTAAACAGGGTAATGCACATTACTGGTAATTTAATATGTGGTAATCTTTCTGTCAGGTAATGTTAAGAGGTAATGCAGTAAACGTCTCCTAATAGATATGTTCGAATGAGTGTTAGATAAGAAGTGAAAATTAAAAATATAAAACATAGTTTTAATAAAGATAAAATTTAGTTGATTTTAAAAATGATAATATGTAATATAAAATTAATCTCATGATGCATGAATTAATATTTTCATAAACTTTAAAAAATATCATTTAGAATTATTTAAAAAATCAATTAATAATATAAAATTAATCTCATGAATTAATATTTTTCATAACATTAATTTTTTAAAAAAAACATTAAAATTATTATAAAAAATAAATAATATAAAATTGATTTCACAAATTAATAATTCAATAATAATAATTTCATATAAAACAAATTTTTTTTAAAAAATATACTAATAAATCATTTATATTACAGATTAAATATAAGGCAACAAAATATTTTCCTACAAAAATTTAAATAATATAAAATTATTCTCATAAAAATTATAATAATAGAATAATTTACGAAAGTTATTTTAATCTCACATGTAAACTAATAGAATATTATAATGAAAAATAAGTAAAAAGATACAAATTAAAAAGTTTAATAGGAAAATTAATAATTTTATAATTATATTATTAAGTTAGTATAAAATTAAAATTTATTATTTAACATTGAAAATTGAGTAAAAAAAGAAAATAGAGAAAGAAAAAAATTAGCAGCATAAAAATTCGCAAAAGCAATATTAAATATTGTTGTGGCAAAGTTCTGATTTTTACTTATAATAAAAATTGGATGTCAGAATCTGATGTCTCCTGACTCCAAATTTTGATATTGATTTTTGTCTCTAATTTTATCAAATGTTACATTGTTTTGCAAAATTAAATGGAACATGATCAAATTCTGATCAAGTATAGAAGGTCTAATTTTGGCCAAAAGAAAAGTATAGAAATTTAATGGATAAATAATTTAAGATTACGTTAAAATTGGAATATTTACTATTATGAATGTTAAAATGTAATGCCCATAATTTGTATAGCGAATGTCATATCATAATGGACCGAAAGCGCATCAACATTAAATATATAAAGAGATAGATGAGAGGTCAATTAAGGCCATTGTTACTCAAGAAAAAAAATAAAAATGGATGGTTTCAAGTCGCTGTTGTGGAGGTTATTCGTTGTCATAGTCCGCATAGACACCCACATACACAATGAATTGAGTCGGTTTCCTAAGTGGCCCTTATCTCATGAAAAAAAAACCAAGTAAAGGAGAGGATATATTTCGATCTATTCAACTTATCTCATGATTAACCAACCCCCTAAATCATTACTTTAATTTAATGTTTACGTTCACCATCTCAAATTGGTCATATTAATAATAAAAAAAAACTATAGTTTGGACTTGAGTAATTGTAACTTTTGAAATGGTTTTACTATTGGCTTTTTTTTTTGTTGCTGACCTTTTTGCCCGAGAGAACGATAACTGTTCATGAGTACTAGGATATGCATGATTGTTTAAATTAGAGCTTCTAAATTTTAAAAGTTAACTTTCTTAATGATGCCTTTTGACTACGCCAGGAACGGACCCATCCGATGGGTGGGTGGGAAAACCTTGACCCTTCCAATTTTTGGTATATATATATATATATATATATATATTATATATCGATATTCTTGAAGTAATTGTAATAAAGGTTTTGTTTGGCATATATTAATAGTTTAAGTAATTAATAATGGACAGTTATTCAAATTAATATATAATAAATAGTGAATATCAATTAGATTTTAGCGAATTAATTATTAGGTAGCATAAGAAACATTTGAATTAGTGAAATGACTAAAAAAATGTAAATAATTAAATAGTTTGAATTATTAGTACATCCTAAATTAAAATGACTCATCGTTTAACTATTTTATATTAATAAATATAAAATAAATACTTTAACTTTATTATATTCGCAATTCATTAGTAGGTTTTTCTCAAGCCAAAGAATTTCTAGACTATTAAAATAATAATAAACAATAAAATAGCAAAACATAAGTATATCATACAAGTAACTATCTTTAAATTTTGATATTTCAATATATTTCATCGGTATTATGCTATTAGGGTTTAATAGAGGTGAAACACTCTCCATATCAATATTGTTAATCATTTATCTTTAAATATGTGGTTTAGATTAGAAGAAGAGAGAAAAAAGATAGGGGACACGTACGATATTTTAATTAGTTAGTTTTAAATTATTTTAATTTAAACTATAAATTTAAAAATAAATACTTAATCATACGTTTTACGATAAAACACATGAAAAATATTCCACCTCTATTAAACTCATACTGTTATTAAATATCTTAAACAATATATTAATCAACACTACATATTACCTTAGAGATAATTTAGTGGCACGACAAACCAATGTCAAAATCAAGATATGTTACTCCATTTTCTCAACCTCTCCATATTGGCATATGGAAAACAAAATTTCTCATACCTTCCTTGTGTCAAACAAACAAAAAAGATCTTCCTTTTTATTCATTTAGATCCTTATCTTGAGAAAAAAAAAACAATTATATCTCACGGAGAACAGGGGATTATTACATTTGTCTAAAAGGGGATTATTACTTGGTGGGTAAAGAGTATATGCAAGGTATATTTTTCATAAGTAAGTTAAGGAACAAAATCCTATAAAAGGTAACTATGCCTTTAACAAACTTTTCATTTTAAGGGGATTAATAATTAAAATATTTGTTGCTCCGCGTGTATGGACTATCATGAACTGAGGTGCAATCAAATCTTTTAATTAAATATTATTTGACTTTTTTGTTATATCTCAATTCTTAATTTTAAAATCAATATTGTTCCATAGAATTAAAAAAATGTTCTAAATATTTTTTATTCGTTTATTTTAAATTAAGTTCAATCGCTAACCTTTTAAATTAGAAAAATGAATCTACGTGACGCTATTATCCTAACATTACTTAATATATCTCAATCAAATTTTGGTATTCGACATATTCCTTATTGGCAATCAAATTTATATCGAATGACTATTTATGTCATATTCCAGGTCGAAATCAAGACACGCACAATTAAAATATTTGATTCAAGTCGAGTCGAGACGTGGACTGAGGCCTAACTTTTGAAAAAATTAATAAAATTAAGAACACAATATAAATTTAATAATAATTAAAATAAATAATATTAAAATAATTAGTTTTAGAAATTTAGATATTTAAGTTATTTTACATAAAATATTTATTAATATTAATTTTTTTCTCATGTCGGTAACGTGTTACAACCTTTGCAAATAGATCGAACTTTAACTCAAAACTTTTTGGATTGAAAAATTGATAAAACAATACTAATAATTTTACAAATTTATATGGACTTACAAAAAAAAATTCTCATAAAATCATATCATAAAGTCAGAAAGTTAATTTACCAAATAAATATATAATTATAAAATGACAAATATAATATTAACAACAAATAAATCACATTATGGGACATCCAAAAAATATCTAAACTATATTATTTCAACACATTAACCATTTCATATTACTACAACACATTAAATATTTTTTCGAACTTCATTCTTAATATTAAGCTATTTTTTTTAAAAAAATATTATATAAATAATAAGTCTTGTAAATTCGTTAAATACATATAGAATAGTACAAATTTTATTGCTAGAATCTTAAAGTTTATGTTCACATAAGATACACACCAATTTGATTGATTTGCTAATCTAAACCCTTAAAATTTTCATATAACAAGCTTGTTAATATCCCTTGATCAACCGATGTCTGCCTATTTAGTTACTCTTTTTGTCCAACATGAACCATATATTTCCTGTTACAGAATATGAACCACCAATTAATTGTGATGCAGCCATACATAGCAAAAAATTAATGCTCATATTTAACTCCATCGATCTGTTAATTAAATTCTCTACTTTTTCTCCAATATTTTTTTTTTAATTTTCTTGTTTTTATAGATTTAAAAGAGGGGTCCAAACGTCGAGTTTGATCTGATCAAATCTAATTAAATTTGGCCGGAGTAAATTGAAACTAATCTGACATGCATTAGATCGGGTCATGTATTTTTTTAATATTTAATTATGTTCTTGTAAAAGAATGTTTTTTTCAAAATATTTGGAGTATTTCTAAAATTATAGAATATTTTATAGTTTATTAAAATTCGAAATTAAATAAAATTGGTTTAATCTACAAATATAAGCAAAATTTGATGAATGAGAAAATTTAAAAGTTATACTTTTGGTGCATTTATGATCTGAGTTTTATTCAGATTGTTTGATTCGATACGATTGGCTCCATCAGAATCGTCCAAATGGGAAAGATCCAACCGATGGATTGTTAATGCTATTGGCTTTGTTTTGGTTACCATTATTTATTAATATTTACATTTTTGTTTTCGGTTCTTTAAGAAGCATGAGCCGTCATCTAATCCTTCTCCCTTATTAACTAATTACTATTATTATTATTATTATTATTATTATTATTATTATTATTGTTATTATTTTTTTCCCCAAAAAGTGGAAGGTGGAGGAGGAGAAAGCAACCAAGCACCAGAGAGCACCAACACCCTCCCCAGTCTCCCTACAGGAAGGCCAGGATCAAAGCGTTCCACTCTCTGTTCCTGGTCTTCGGTCTCTCTTCTTCCCCTCTTCTGGTCAGGTACAGCTCCCTGATGTGCTTAATTCTTCTGTTTTCTGCTCTATTTTGGCAGATGTTGATGGTTGTTCTTGCTGCTACTTGAACAAAGTTGCGACCTTTTTGCTGCCTAGTTCATCTGAGTTGGTTGCCCGGTTGGTGTCGTGCTCTGATCTTTGCGGAAAATTGCAGTTTATGTGCAGAAATGGTCTTTTTCTTTTTTATTGTCAGTTTTAGGTCCCCTTTTTTGGGCTGTTTCATGAGATTCGAGGTTCTGGAATGAAGAAAAAGAGTCTAGTTTGATTTGATAGACACATGTGGTGACTCTGGGTTTACTGTTTTAGGGTTTTTGCAGTAGGATTGTTCTCTTTGCCTGCTCTTGGTGTTGTTTCACAGTTTGTGGACTCGTTCCATTTACCACTCCTTGGCCCCAAGATTGGATTTTGCTTACACGTGCCTTGTAGTTAGTTGTCTGCCTGCTGGTTTTGGATCATCAGATTTCCTGGCTTCCACTTCCAACGTCTCATCTGGAGTTAAACCTTTTAGCTATTCATATAATTGGAAGAAGAACCAGGTCACAAACCCCACAGAGAGATTTACATGGGATGTCGAACAGAAACCAAGGGATGATTTTTGTTTAACGTTGTTAGAGGCGAAGGAATTCTTTTAAAGCACTACTTCTTTGCTTTCAACTCCAATTAGCTTCAATATCGGCTTTGCTCTCTATTTCATCTGCAATTTCGTTCTTAAAAACATTTTGTAAGTGGTCTTAAATAAAAAATCTTCAGAGGAAGGGGATGACTATCAAGGATTGTAGTTCTGAAAAACATTTTTATGTCTTTGAGATTACATCATTAGTATGATGAGTCCTTCTAGGCATCCCCATATGGGCGACCATTTCTGTCATATGGTTTCAACATTGCATATTTTATTAATCAGTTCTCTTCTCGAGTCTCTTGATACCCGGAGCTGACTAGAGAAAGGCTGTGGCATAAACTATCTCTATTCCGAGTTGATAAATCCTTGTTTACTTGCTGAATTATATTTACTTGTATCTTTTCTGGATAACAAACATTAACTCTTAGCGCTGTTTTATTAATCAATACTCCTCTCGAGTTTCTTGATGACTGGGGTTGACTAGAGAAGGGCTGTGGCATAAACTATATCTATTTCGAGCTGATAAATCCTTGTCCATTGGCTGAACTGTATTACTTGTATCTTTTCTGGATAAATGTTAACTCTTAGTTCTTTTATGTTAAAGAACTTACAAAGTCTTGGACATTAGGATATCTAAACAATAAAAGTAAAGAGTATGCACTGGACTCTAGACATGCTGGTAGTTTCTAAGATTTTGGCGAAAAGACTGTTGATACTTTTTCTGGCAATGAAATTGCTTTACATTGTGATAAAAAACCATTTCCCAGTACAAACAACCTACTCAATCCAGTATCAGGGTTATGATGCCAGCTTTCCAGCTATGCATGATAGCAGAATCTCGACTAAGTTTTATTTTTGTGTCTGTATGTGTTGTCCTATTGTAAAACTCACACTAGTTAGTTCCATGTTACCAGTCTCATCTTTGTATGTTCAAATAGAAATTGATTATCGGATTCTCTCTTGGCCAAGAAGCCTCAATTATGGTGAATTACTACATATGATGATTTCATGTTTTACTTCACTTATGAATGTATCTTAGCTGTGTAAGAAACCCATTGGCTGCTACCAGTTTGTAATTTTCAGCTATAGAATACTTCAGTTGTCATTAACTATATGTGAGGTTAAATTTTGATCAGCTAGTCCATGATGTTTATCCAATTGAAACAAAAGCTTGTTTTTGCAATCCTTGTTTCTTTCTGTCCACACTGTAGACCTTTTCTCTCTTATGAACTGTAATACATGAAAATGGTTTCTTTTCAATTTTCGTGCTAGGCTATTTTGCTAACAATGTGTTTTTATTTTATCAAAGGTGGTCCCGCTTTTATATTGTGGAAGCAATCATGTTTCGGAGAAAACACAAGTCTCATGATATCCAAGAGCATGGTGCTATGCACGAAGAAAAGGTAATGGGTAGAAATAGATAAACATCAAACCAGCCTGTGTTTATTTAACAATAGTAGTTGATATAAAACTTTGGTTGCATCTTTCTTGAGCACATTTGTTAGATAAAGGTCATTGCATTAATGACATTTTCACATAAAAATATGTCAAAAGAAGCTGAAATTAATTCTTTCATTAAGATTAATTTTAAGTCAGACCAAGCTTATTGGTTGCCTTTAGTTCCCGACTATTCGCTTTGTCTTTCATCGTCCCCTCGAGAACCACCGTACTTTCCTGAAGTGATCAGCACTTTTCATAAGGTGTGCTCATTGTGAATTCAGTTACAAAATTACTTGAGAAAAGCAAATTGGTCCATGCCAAGTTTGGTGCTCAGAGTGGATCCTTTAATTTTCTATTTTCACTTTATGTGTTATCCAACTTGGAATGTTTACTTGTAATGTGCTTAGCATGTTAACAGTATTAACAACTCTCAGAAAACTTGTCTTTATATTTTCTTGGATTTTGTTAGAAGGTTCATTGAAAATTTATGCTATAAGAAAAGTTGAAATTAAGAAATCAGGAAAAGAAAGCTCAGAATATACCAAAGTACAAGTTATGAGATTGACTAATGCATTGAGAAATAAAGTGCATTTTCTAATGACCATACGTGGAAATCAGTGCATTAAGTAACAAGTTACACTTATAACCAGATATTGTTGGTATTTAAAGTGTAGCAATTTTATCCAGAAAGGTGCACAAGCAATAACAATTTAGTTGTGCTATATGTTAATTTATTTGTTCATTTGATATGTGAATTTTTTTTCAGATATATTACACAGGAATATGCTTTAGTTTTGGAAGTTTGGTGTATATCGCATGCAAACAAATCCTTGATATTTTGCTGGATCTAATGAATATACTTGTACCATTTTCTTTCAAACAGGTTAAGGAGCTAAGAGCCGCAATTGAGACATTATCTGGACGCAATTTGAAGTACTGCACTGATGCGTGTCTGCGCAGGTACTTGGAGGCTCGTAATTGGAATGTTGATAAGTCAAAGAAAATGTTGGAAGACAGTCTCAAATGGAGAACAAATTTCAAGCCAGAGGAAATTTGCTGGGTAAGCTCCATAAACCAGTCACCAGATTAAATGTCTAACTTCCCAAATTATGAACACTTGCTTGTAGCTCTTACCGTCTATGCCTTATGATTATTTCAGCATGAAGTTGCTGTTGAAGGGGAAACTGGTAAAGTATACCGAGCAAACTTTCATGACCGTGAAGGAAGAACTGTTCTTGTTTTAAGACCAGGAAAGCAGGCATGTCTCTGTTCTGATGATGTTCTTTTTCATATCATGAACAAAGAATTTAATCGAGGTTAATTTGCAGAACACTTCATCACATGACAGACAACTGAAGCATCTGGTGTATCTTCTAGAAAATGCTGTTATCAATTTGCCTGAGGGACAGGAGCAAATGATGTGGCTGATAGACTTCACAGGATGGTCATTGACTAATTCAGTGCCTATTAAAACTGCACGAGAAACTGCTCACATCTTGCAAAGTCACTATCCAGAGAGGCTTGCAGCTGCTTTTCTGTACAATCCACCAAGAATTTTCGAAACTTTCTGGAAGGTATCCATCTGTAAACTCCTTGAAGTGAATAACATTGTCTACCCAAAATGTTCAATCAATTTTCAGACATGTTTATTGAATTATCATAAAAGCTTCAATATAAAGTATGAAAACAACTTTTGTCACTTGCAGGTTGTCAAATATTTTCTGGACCCCAAAACATTCCAGAAGGTGAAATTTGTTTATCCAAATAATGAAGAGAGTGTGGAGCTCATGTGGAAGAAGTTTGATCCTGAAATATTGCCAAAGGAATTCGGTGGAAAAAGTCATGTAGAATATGACCATGAGAACTTCTCGAAGCAGATGAGGAAAGATGACATTAAAACTGCCAACTTTTGGGGTTTGGATGAAGAAACTAAACCGAGCCATGCTAGTTATTCAGCATCTGAGGTTGTACCAGAACCTTCACAAACTGATGCATAAACACAACTAAGGTGTTTATGAGGCTTTGCAAATTTCAGACGCTATATTGAACTCTCAGTGCCTTAGCGAATAGAGTTCTGCAATCAATAAATATGTTTCGAGATGTTCGAAGAATTTAATTAATACAATGGAGGCCTTAGTATGATGCCTTCTCTTGTTCCATTTTGAGTAGCGGTGTTGTTCATATTTAATACAGAGGATCTAGATGCTGGCAAATTTGTAAGTTAATTTGTCTCTCCACTGGGTTTCTTTTGTCGATGCAGTTATTCTCGGTTCAGTTAATTTGAAACTTGAATATTGCCATCTCTTTATGATACTTTGTAGGATTATTTTTGCGTTCGCTCGCGCGATGCTATGCGAGCTTGTTGCTTCTTGAGGCATGCCTCGCGTAGCAGCAAGCTCATCATTGTGTGATTGGAGTGTGCAAGGCTCGCCGTCGCGCGAGCTTGAATGGCGTTGCGAGGATCATCATCACATGAGCTCGTGCGGTGTGATACTGTGTGAGGCTCACATCTTGTGAGCTTGTGCAACGCTGCTGTATTGGAGATTCATGGGATGGGGGCAATACTTTTTATCCTGGTTTTTAAATTAAGGTGCAAGAGGACTATACCTCCAATCTTCAATCTCGGATGAAAAATTCTAAAAGTCGAGGGCCCGATAAAAGATTATGAACGGGGATTTTGAAGCTTCGAAATTTTGCCATCTCCATTTGCAGAGAAGTGAGTTAAGTGTGAGAAAACTGTATAAACTAGAGTTGTAAAATCATTACAGACTTCACTGATTATAACGAATGAGATTTGCATAATTTTTTTATACATTAAAAATTAAATTCAAAATTTTATTTAAACAAAAAATAAACACATACCCTTCATGTTGAGTAATAATAGCTTTAAGTTGAAACTATTATGAATGATATAACTTCCTAGTTAGATTTGTATAATGGGAGGTATCATGTCACGTCTCGGAGATAACGACTTCTCCCTCTTCAACTGTCTAGTGGTGGAATCTTAATAGTGGACAGAATACAGTCATAATAATAGCTTGAATTATGATGTGTCACACTCACACTCTGGATGTCATTCCCATTGCAACCGGCCAAGTGGCTATGAATACAAGAAGCGGATGGAGAAATTCCATATTAAAGTCAGGATCTTCTAAGCAAAATTGCGTTGAAAAAAAAATAGATTATATATGTAATAAGGGAACTGGAACCGTTATAAAATAATTTAAAAAATAATAATTTATTTTATGTCTTTATGACTCGAGGATATAGAAAAAATATCTTTGTTAATTTTGTTATAAATAAATATTTTTTATTTTGAAAAGAATAATTTATTCTTCTAAGAAATAACTTGTTTTTTTATCAACGAAAAATCATCTTTTTACCAAATTTCTTAGCTATGAAGATGAAACTATTTTGACAAAAAGTAATTGTATAAAAACAAAACTGTAAAGTTTCTAATACATTTTTTAGGTTGAAGAATATTTCAAATTATTAGATTGACACAAGGGATGAACTTAAAAGCCAATGTCTGGTGGATGCTGGTATTATTCTGAAATAAGCTGATAGGCATATGACAACAAGAATGATGCCCACACATTGTTTGCCAAGGAACCAGATTTGTTCCTACAGGTTTCCATACAAAAATGAGTTCCGAAAGCTTATCCTACCAATGACCGTCACCTCCTCGCGATAAAAGGAAATACCATGGACATCACTTGGAAAAAAAATAATTAATTGTCCCAGCTGCATGATACAGTTCAAAGGTTTCCAAGCTACATGAGTAATTGTCTGGAAAATGACAAAGAAGCTCTGGTAATCCAGTCCCACATAGCCTGCGGATCTTGGTCACAAAGGCAAAGCGCGTCCTGTGTCACAAATACAAGTTTTAGAGACTTGAAAAAAGAACTAGTTAGCTTCATTACTTTACTTTCTTCAATATGAAAAAAAAAGACTCCAAACCCTATGATCCTTGATGGGTTTAAAAACGTCTGAGGTTAAGGTTGCGACTTTTATCACTATCCTAGTATTATTTCCAACAGCTTCAAGTGTAAAAAAAGAAGAGAAATAGCATATGTTCTTTCAAAGTAATCTCAAGTAAAATTCCTCACATGCAATATTCTCCCCTCTCCAAAGCAACCACGCATGGCCATAATCAGATGTCCTTGTTTAAACCTATCATCAGATACAAAAATTCAGTACATGATTTGTTGACTGTTCTATAATCGAGCAACATAAAAAGGCTCGCTTAATACCCAACCAGGTAAATCTTAGTTACCTAGTAAACTTAAAACTCTTCATTTTTCATCTTCACTTATAATAAATTTTATAACGAAACAGTGTGATATTGTGCTGGAAGCTGAGGCTCATACTATGAGGATGGAGCTACATGGGCTATTGAGCATGGTGCTAGAACACTCCTAAGGAAAAGAACACTTGGTTGATGTTATGATTCTTCAACTCCTGGGAGTACATGAAGTATCCGTGGGTTTTTAAAGCCTGCCCATATTAATCTATTGACCAACCCAAGTGCTGCTTGATAGAACATTGGAGAGCTGAAAATTATGCAAAGTGGCACATAAAAGCTCCCAGTTTAACTTTGTTTTATGTATTTTACATTCATGATGTATTTTGCCATCTTATTGGTTTAAAAAAGTTGCAAGCTTCCCTTTTCACAGAATATCTAGATCTCTTTCCTGTCCTTATCGTCTTAAAGGTTTTTCTTTCTCGTCCATCTTCTACTCAATCTTCATTTATTTTATCATCTTATTCATATCATCTATTCCTGCATTAAATTTAATCTGATTGTTGAATCATATCTCCTTAAGTTGTTTGTCAAATCAGAACCCATCAGCAACTATTACTTTTCCAGTTTTCTAAATCGATTACAAGGGGAATATAAATTGACAAAATGCCCAGATGACACTCAGCTTAATTAGCACAATTAGCTTACTTTATCTTCTAATGCGCACAAACATGTCAACTAACAATGCTTCTAATGCTACATTTTCTTCTAGCACCAACAATTTTCTAACAATAAATGGAATGTATAGTTCATGAAAAAAAAGAGATAAGTTTAGGTATCAAAGACATTAAAATAAACAGAAAAGCTTAAAACATAAGATAATAAAAACTTCCCTTATCACGCAGAATACTTGCAAAAAGGAAAGAACTAGACTTGGATGGGTCACCTTGAGAAAGCCAACTCCAGCAGGAGGAATCCACGGCGATGAACGATTTGAGACGGGCGGAGGCGATGGCGCTGTGAAGCGGCATCAGCGACTGGATGCCGCCCAGCGACGGCGCGACCGATCTGTTGCAACGAAACAGGAAGGCTCAGGGACAACAACTTCGGACAGCGACAAGAAATAGGCGATAAGAAGAAAAAGATGCCTCACCGTCGGAGAAGACAAGATGCCCTTCGATGCACCGAAGGCTTCGACACGGCGGGTTTGGAGCGCAGCGCAGCCGATCTCGCAGCGGCCATGGCGGCAGACCTCCACGGCGACGCCATTTCCCAAATCTTAACACTGTCACTGATGTCTATTCGAAAGCCCTTCTTAAATCTTCGGGAAAAGATTGGGCCATGGCCCATGAGACACGACTACGCTGGTACCAGCATTTGCCAATTAGAGCATTCAGATGGGCCTCAAAATTGCCCCATCATAAAGAAACTTGGCCCATTAGTCGCAAGTTTTTTTTTTTCAAGTTATATATTAACTCGTGAATAATTCATTAGAATTTGAAATTGTAAAGATTTGAACTTCTTAAATCTTGATGTCTTATTGAACCAACAATCTCTACAGACACGAATCTTGAGGTGAGTACTAAGAGTTTTTTTTCTCTGAATCCAATCAAGCTTTTATGCTCATAAAAAAAATGAGTTTAAGTGATGGTGATTTTCATCCCTGAAAAAAAAATTGTGTGAAACATGAAAATTCATTCTAGGAGAAAATGGCGTTTCCAATTTGAAGTAAGTGGAGAGGATCCATTTTTTCCTTATTCAGTTGAAAGTCATTTCCAGTTTTAGTGGAGAGGGCATTTCCAGTTTGAAATAATCTTTTATATAAAAATGAATGATTGTTGAGACTAACAAATGGTCCCATGGTCTAGTGGTCAGGACATTGGACTCTGAATCCAGTAACCCGAGTTCAAATCTCGGTGGGACCTTTATTTTTTCGTTATTTTCATGTTCTTTTCTTTCATGCGCTATTTATACTTTGTTACGTTTTGCCCCCAATATCAACACCAAATTAAAGACAGTAATAATTCAGTTTAGCGGAAAAAGAAGATTTTATACAAGTTTCTTTCTGCTGTAAAAAAACACACTAAATGAATCATGTGATAACAAGATAGCCTTTGGATCCATGAAAACAAGGAATAAGAGCACCTCAGAAAGTTCAAATTGAAACCCCTTGAAATCCGATTATGCTTTTACTTTGCTATCTTTTTTTTGCCTTTGGTAATAAGATTAGATTCTTAAGGAGAATAGATGATTCTAAAAGATATTGTTTCTATAAATTTCTCTACTGAGCATTATTTCAACAACAAAAGCTTATGAAATTCGTTTCGTGAATGGTAAATTTCATCAATGAACTTCGAACTTTCAGTCTACTCTCTTAATTTAATTTCGTACCTCAATTGCCCTGGTCTTTATAATTCTCCCCTCACCGGTCTATACTCCCTATGACCTATTTTGATTTTCTTTTGCTAATGGTTAGTCTCTCTCTCTCTCTCTCTATAACATGTCGCTGTCCTCCTTTTGTCATGTCACGAAAACTTGAGAGAAGGCAAATAAAACAAAGTAACTCAGTGTTCCTCTGGCTCAATTCCTTGTTCTAAGGTGGCTAGTAGTCAAAGCTCCTTTAGTTCAAGTCCATTTGCCTCTTTTCGAGCATGGGGTAGTGGTGCATGGTGCTGAGCTTGATCTCCGGTGACCTGCTTGGGGAACATTCTACACTAACCATCCACCTTGATGCATATACCTATTATAGATTGAGATAGTGATGCATGCATTTCATGCATACATTTAATATTCATTTAGTTGCATTTTTTACATGTTATTTATTGTTTAATACTAATTTGATAGAAGGAAGAGGACATCTTCCACCCTCCCCTCTCCTTTATATAATTAACTAAATGTGTATTTTGCATAATCTTAATGCACACAAAATTGCACATCAAATGACCTACTTTTGTTCTTAGCCCTACAATTCAAAAAGTGAGCAACATATTCCTTTTACTAATAAAATTAAGTATAATGCAATTTATGTGCAGTTTCCATGACAGGATACAGGGATGTTGCCTTCTTCCCTTGCTTGGCTGCCACTTAGTGAGCAACGTATCATTTCCTCTAACTATAGTTTATAACACCAAGAATAAAGGCATCTATAAAACCGTAGGCGATTTGATTAAGGAAGCATAAACATATTTGTAATTAATAATTAAAAAAATGAGTCCTTAAAATATGATTCTCTTGTAGTGAAGTCTGAAATTTAGGAGAGGGAAGGGAGGTGAGGCCCCTTTAGATCCGGTGGTATCATGATCCCTCTATTTATGATGATCAACTTCTCGATTGAATCCAATCATTTCAATTAGAATTTTTTTTTTATAAAATTAGTGAGCAATAATTTGAAGCATATAAATCTCGACATAAGAGCTATATGCTCAAAACTCAATGAGTTTGCTTGATAAAGTATTACGTTTTTTGATAATATTTATGTTTTATTCTTAATGTTTATTTGAGATTTTATTGTACTGCATTAGTTGATTTGTATTCGAAAGGAATATTTGATTATTGCATATAAGTATTTTTTTTGGGATTGATCTAGAATTTTATCTTGCATGAATATCATAACATAGGAGAAATAGAAAGAGCTCTTAATTGAGAGGAAATTCATTTTAATGCATCTTGTTTAATAATATAGAATTAATTGTTACCTTTTATTTACAAGATAGATAATTCAAACTTGAGATATTGATGAGATAGATAGGTTGAGAGCTCTCCACTTTATCATTACCCATATGTGCTAATGCTTGTGTTAGAATCCCTAGCACCGATGGTGTAGACGAGGGTTTTTCTTATTCTCATCATAATTGATATACCTTCATCTTACCTCAATACCTCTGAATTCATTTAAGATTTTTTTTTTCAAATTGACATCTTTTAATTTCTTAATTAACTAGTTGGGATTAAAGAGTAGGAATTATATAGTCCTCGTAGAATCAACAACTCTATTCTTCATTTTATTACTTGAGCGACTAATGCATGATGTGTGAGTTTTACATGCATAATATTCAGCTTTAAAATATGCGTTTGAGTTTGATTTCATATCCTTTCTAGTATGATTCTTATTATATGTGCACGTTTCCACACTTTGCATGCTTAAAACATGTTTTTCTCTTCAAGATCTTATATAATTATATTTTTAAATTGAATTGATATTATTTTATGTGTATTCCAGGAAGATGAATAAGTATAAGAAAAAATGAGTTATCGTACCTTGCAATATGTGAGTCACAACCAAGCATCTAATGTCAGAAAAGACAAATTATTGAAAATTGATAGAATTATGAAATCTCACATTTTTAACAAAAACATTCTTTATGGAACCTTCTTAAAAGACACTAAAGGACACGTGTTGAGTCAATAAAGGAGATATTTAAAGCAACAAACCCTAGAAGAGAGGGGGAGCCCTCATTTTGTGAGTGAGGTTCCTTTTGGAGGCCCATCATGGTGCCCAAGAAAGGAGGACAAACAAGGGAGAAGGTAGAGGAACCAAAGAAAAAAAACATAGAGGAAAGAAGATGAGAAGAATGATTTTTGAACTTTCTAATTGCATTTGGATAATGATAAACTATTGTAATTAGACCTATATTCTAGAGTTAGTTGCTAGGGAATACTTTAGTCTGATTCACATTTTGGATTGAGCTGAATGAAACTGGTTTGAACTTTTAATTTATATTTGCTTTTGTTCTATGAAGAATTATCAAAATTTCCATGTAAATGGATTTGATTTGGGAGGTTGTTTCTATTTATCTCTCTTGATTTGATTTTTTGCATTTGGATTCGAGGGGTAATATGTTTTCGGAGGGAGGCACTCATGCGAATCTGAATGCTTTTGGATTCCACTTGAACCATTGTGATTTTTTATTTATGAGTGGGCAAATTTTACCGCATGGTTGTGAGAGACCTATTGGGTTTCTCAAAGGTTAAGGGGAAATGAAAAAAATGGGAGATCTCCTCTTGTTCACTTACAATCGGATGATAAACCTCCTTAGCTAATTCTGCAGGTCATTGATGATTTGGTGATATGTCGGGAGGCCATTGATTAGGGTTATGTTGATCAATTAGTATGAATAGGATTTTTGATCTATACTTTGAATCCTTGATGCTGAGAGGCTAGGAGGAGGTAGTATAAATTTGTGTATTCAAAAAGGGGTAAGTGATCCATCTCTCACCAGGATTCAATGTAATTTATTGACCTGCATGTTAATGGACGAATCTAAACTCAATCATCCCCTCGGTTAGAGTAACTTTAGAATCTCGTCTATTATTGGATTCATCCATTCTCTAATATGCAATATTCAGTTTTATTATCTTTGAAAATTTTCTAAAAGCATAAACATTAGCTAGCTGACTACTTTTTCTTTTCAACAATAGGACCATTAGTTTAAATTCATCATCTTCTCTAGGATTAGTTTGTTATATTATAGTAAAACAATTTAGCATCTTTTTTTCCTTACTTCATTGTGAATTCGATATATGTAGTACTGCAGTTGATTGTTGTGCGCTTGCAGCATCATTATGTGTCTAAGGTTTAATACTTTGAAATTATCTTTTATCTATCAAAATTCTGCAAATACACTCATAACCTTGCTTATGTTATCTATACATGAATTTGGATTTAATTAACTATTAGACGTTGCATACATTAGTGCACTTGCTAGCTTATGCTATCACAATTTTCGTATTAGGCAGTCGACATCGACCAACGACTTTATGACCTTCCTATTAGGCAGCCTAAGTGATAGGAGCTAGATCTTTACACATTCGAAGCCTAAAGCAATCAATGTCCTCGCCCTGACTTCATCACAAGTCACAATTTACGAACTCCGAGAGCATGCATTTCTTGCTTGTCGATGATCCACTACACTATCCTCATCCATCTCTTTCGGATTGATCAAGATCATATGAAGTGGTAGTTTCTCAAGGGTGTCCAGAGTGTTATTGAGCTTAGCCTTCATCTTAGTCACCCAAATGTGAGATGTGGAGGCAAGCTGAAAAATATACAACTCATGTGCATGAGCTCGAAGTAGTGGAGTTCTTGGGGTTGTGATGAGGCGAAGGCCGAGGTAGGTTAGGGAGGCAATTGTAATGATGTGGTTGAGAAGGACCTGGACATGTCCTCCTAATAGTAGAACTCTGAGACGTAAAGTTCAGCAAGGCATGGAAGGTTATGAAGACAAGGGGCAACATTGATGACTAGCGAGAGTTTGGAGAGCTGATGGTGCCATTAGACGAGCTTGGCACGTTGGAGGTGAGAGCCCCAAAGGCGTGAGGGGGCGGCGAGGGATGAGGGGTCAAACAATTTTATATGGGTGAGGGAATCTACTTTTTATTAGAGTTTTTGTAGATAGAAAAATGATATTGGAAAGAGATAAAGAGTGAATGATGCTAACTTAGGCATGAAGACCAGGGATTATTGATGTAGGCTCAAAGTTCTAGGAGTAAACTGATCTAGGCTCAAACTAGTTAAACTGGTCTAGAATTGAAGTTCTAGGACCACGGGTGAAAATGTCCCTATTAGTGAAGCCAGGGTAAAGCAAAAATAATTCATGAGAACGTGTATTTAACTTGGTTACTATGTAAAAACAAACATGTCAGAGACATTATTTTGTCAGTTTTATAGGCTCAAACTAGTTAAATTGGTCTAGAATTGAAGTTCTAGGACCATGGGTGAAAATGTCCCTATTAGTGAAATCAGGATAAAGCAAAAATAATTCATGAGAGCGTGTTTTTAACTTGGTTACTATGTAAAAACAAACATGCCAGAGACATTATTTTGTTAGTTTTATACGTTTGCGATCAAATTCAATTTTACTTGTCAATAATCTCAAAATGAATTTTCCTTTTGCACAAAATGAATGAACTCTTTTGCTTGCAACTAAAAATGAATTGGGTGAAATTTGGGTTTGAAGTCGGGAAAAATTTTTGGAGTGCAATCCGATGAGCGCAAAAAAAATACTAAAATTGAGATAATCTATAGTAAATGGAGACTGATATCTCCACAACCGAGTGTCCAAACTGGACAAGACATGTGAAGAATATGAGCTCACGAGGTATGTTTTCTTCCCCAAATGACGATAACCCTAAAGCATTACCTGTCTGCGAAGCAACCTCGACGAAATTATGTACCAAATTTGATCCTTATCGGCAATACAATGTGCTCTCTCATGCACGACCATAAAGGTGTCATAGAATGCATGGAAAATTATACCAATTTTTTTAGGCGCGCAATATATTGCGCGGAACTACACATCGATTTTTACGATAATTGGAATCAGGGATAGACCCAGAATATATATATATATATATATATATATAGGGATTAATGGACCTGCTGAGCACCAATGTTCAGTATGTATGTTGAGCGCATCTCGACCGTTCAATTTAGAATCAACGACAGATTTAAATTACAAGATAAGTGAGAGATCCAGCCATTCATTTTACTTGGACGATCTAGATTTAATCGTGATAAGTTGGGAATATTTAGGGCACAACACTCACTTTTCTCCATCACGAGTGTCGACATCGCCTCTTCGCCTTCGTCCGTCGACGACGGCTCCTCTCCCCCTCTTCGTATGTTTCGCCTCCTCTTTGTGGACGCGACACCTCCTCTCTACCTTCATTTGTTTCGCCTTCTCTCCATGGATGCTTCGCCTTTGTTTCGCCTCATCCGAGTGCTCAGCACATTCGAGCGCGAGCAGCACGTCGGCAGCTCCTCTCTGTGGACGCTTCGCCTCGTTCGAGTGCTCAAAGCCGTGAGGACGAGTTCCAGGGAAGGCACTGAGTAGATCGATGCCCTCTTTTCATATCTAGGTCCTTTTACTTTTGGATGCAACTTTCCTTTGATCTTTTCCTCTTGTTTTTCCCAATCGTTTCTTCTTGTTGACTTTTTGCCTTTTGATCACTGGCTGCAATTTTCAGTTTGTAGTTGCTATCTTTTTTTGTTTCCCTTCCTGCCGTGTTTTTTCCCACATTGTAGTCCGCTTTGCGGATCTTTGGCTGCAATTTTTGTATTTTTTTTGTTTCCCTTCTTATCGTGTTTCCCACATTGCAGCTCGCTTCGCCTTCGTCTCGTGATTTTTGAAAGTCCTTGAAGCCGCGAGGACGAGTTCTAGGGTGAGAGTATAGTATATTGCTGCCCCCGGCGCTGCTCCTTTCAAATCTAGGTCCTTTTACTTCGATGCAATTTTCATTTGATGCAATTTTCGTTTAAGCTAATAGTTGTTTGCGCAAACTGGGGCGTTGCAGAAATGCATGGTTGTGGATTATTGGGCAATAGCTAGCGGACATTGCACGGCCTCCACCAACATGAGAATTCGAAACTGTTCAACAACAAGAACGACTATAGGGAGCTGTCCGAAATTGCCGAGCAGGCCAAAAGGCGTGCAGAAGTTGCAAGGTACGTGCTCAGTTTGCATTGCCAAGATTCAATCATGTTCAATACATGTTGAATTAGTTAAGTTATGATATGAAGGAAACACACTACATTGATGATCATATGCATTGCATTTATGACATTAGATCAGGAAAGAGGAATTCTTATTTTATAAGTTGTTGACTTATACCTCTCCTATTCTGCAGGCTTAGGGTACTTCATACCCTTAAAGGCCATGTGGAGTCAGTGGTGAAGCTTAAGGGACTTGATGTCGAAACAATGCAGCAACGCTACACAATATAAATATAGTATGTGGATTAGTAATAGAGGGAGATCATGATGTGGGGAGTGGAGTTGCATTGCAACTTGGCTATTCCTCTCACATTTGCTCTTGCTAAGTTCTAAGAATTTATGTCAGAGTAAGATAATTTACAGCTACTATTTTGGCTGTCAGAAAACTTGTCTTTTATGTTGTGCTATGTGTCAAGCCCTACAAGCGAGTGGTGATCACAAAACAAGACATTCGTCTAGCTATTAAGTAGAGTTTGCCAACACTGAACAATGCCACTTTCTCAATAATTTGCACTAATATTTCTGTTTTCCTGTGTGATTGTTGTGCTATCAGATTCTTGCTGTGCACAAATGGCCTGCAATATTTGTGCATAATATTCTTCTATTTTTTCTTGAAAGAGGATGATAGAGACTTGCAATTTATGTAAATCCAATTATATTTCGAGGTTGCATTTTTACTCCTTGGCTTTTCTTTTGCTGTAATTATTCTTTGTCTTCCATGCTTCTCTTTTCTTGGTTTCTTTTAAAGAGTGTAGTTCATATATCTCAACATACAAAAAGATGGCATATCATGTGAAGAGGTTTAGACACAACTACATCTCTGATACTTCCCTTTTCGGATAGCTAAAACACATTAATACATTTACGAGCATTGAAGAAGGTATATAGTTCACAATAATCACTAAGCGCGTGATCAAAGCAAATCTAAGCTGGCTCCAAGAAGATTGTGGTTGATAGCCTTTCACAAATGTCAGTCACAATCAAAGTCTCAGTTGTATGTCCTTACTGAAGTACTCTTACAAATTGATATCTCAGTAAAACGTAACAAGTTTGAATTACATGGCCGAAATCTCAATTTTTCCAATCAAAATAGGAAACCCACGTTCTATGTAAGAAAATAAAGAAAGCAAGTAAACTTTAAGATCAGATTTCAGTAATTGAATTTGGTGTTGTTCAGAGAAATAACTGAGGTTACATGTTAAAATAATGCAGTCATAGACATACTGGAGCTGGGTAGTTCTCGCATCTATACAAACATATAAATCATCTGTAGATGTAAAGAAGATCACATTTGAATCATAAGCTTCAACCATAAACAATTGTAAGACTTGGCATCAAAGCAGAGCCTTACAATTTATACATCTCTTTTCTTTATCGATCCAAGTGTATCTATAACACACTCGACAGGAATACCACACAAATGCTGCACATAGTGACATTCAAAAAGAACTTCTATTGATTCATCATTCATCTATGGCTATACTTGCTCAGTGCAACCATAAGATTATAATATATGTACAGAACTCAAGTCATATGTCACTCTGTTAGTTGCCTCTTGGCCTACTGGCGATTTTGGACAGCTCCTTGTAGTCGTTCTTGTTGTTGAACAGTATCAAACTCTCATGTTGGTGGAGGTCGTGCAATGTCCGCTGAGCTATTGTCCATTGAGCCTCCCTCTCAATTTGCTAGTAAACGTCGTTTGGGAATCATCTGCATGCGACTCAAAGAAGACAGCGAGTGCAATAGAACTCATCTTACTTTGTTGCTCAGGTTATCCGAGGCCTTGCCGCTCAATGCATATAGGATGATGAACTTGAGTATGCCGAGAGGGAAGAAGGCAACAATGCTATAAGCCATATAACTCCAGCCTATCCCCATCCACAACCATGCATTTATGCAAAGCCCCAATTTGCATAAACAACTATCAGATTTGACACCTGCAAGCACAAACAATATATTTATCAACTTTCTGTGCAACAACAAAGAAAGAGAAAATGGGCGAATGCTCACCGGCTGATCTGGCAAAATGAATTTTTGGTTCCATATTAGATTCTTTTTTGTGCCAGAGAAGATTAAACGAATATTGTATCCATGTAAAAGGATGCGGCGTAGGGGGCAATCGATCTACTCTGCGCTCACCCTAGAACTCGCCCTAACGGCTTCGAGCACATTCAGAAATCAGAAGACGAAGTGGACTGCAATGTGACAGGAAGGGAACAAAAAAAAATACCAACTACGAACTGAAAAATGCAGCCAAAGATCGGCGAAGCAGACTGCAATGTGGGAAAGAACACATCAGGAAAGGAAAGAAAAAAATACCAACTGCAAACTAAAAATTGCAGCCAAAGATCAAACGACAAGAATCAACAAGAAGAAACGATTGGAAAAAACAAGAGGAAAAAATCAAACAAAAATTGCATCCAAAAGTAAAAAGGACCTAGATCTGAAAAGAGGGGTGTCGATCTACTCAGTGCCTGCCCTGGAACTCGACCTTATGGCTTCGAGCACTCGGACGAGGCGAAACGAAGGCGAAGCCTCCACGAAGAGGCGTTCGTCGACGTGCTGCTCGCGCTCGAACGTGCTGAGCACTCTGACGAGGCGAAGCGTCCACGAAGAGGAGGTGTCTTATCCACAAAGAGGAGGCGAAACAGACGAAGAGGGGGAGAGGAGCCGCCGTCGACGGACGAAGGCGAAGAGGCGATGTCGACACTCGTGATGGAGAAAAGTGAGTGTTGTGCCCTAAATATTCCCAACTTATCACGATTAAATCTAGATCGTCCAAGTAAAATGAATGGCTGGATCTCTCACTTATCTTGTAAGTTAAATCTGCCGTTGATTCTAAATTGAACGGTTGAGATGCGCTCAGCATACATACTGAACATTGGTGCTCAGCAGGTCCATTAATCCCATTATATATATATATATATATATATATACACACTTTCTATACGCCCCCCCCCCCCCTCCAACCCACTATCCCTTGGGGTCCGCCCCCACATAGT